>ML377101.1:0-153251 GCA_005239525.1 Nicotiana knightiana | reverse complement strand
ACAGCACTCGAAAATTGGATACCACACAAAGTAACCTATCTTCTTGTGTGGTATTGAAGTCTAGAACATCAGCAGTCTAACTGAGTTAAATTTCCTTAAATGGTCATCCACCTAAGCAATCCAGCATGGTGAAAAGTCTATTCTTTGTTCCTGAATTCTAATCACAAAAAAATAAATCAGAAAATTAAAAAAATACCAAAATAGTTCTTGATTGGGAATTTGTGATTTGATTAAAAAAACTCTATTATTCTCTTTTGTGAATTTATGATTAGTTTGATCGAAATTTTTAGATGTGTATCTGTTATAGCTTCACAACATCAACCCGACAATCCCTAGTAAGATTTAGATCAAACCAATCATAATTTACAGAATGCTTTTTCATATTATCAGGCTTTTAAGAACTCTTCCATGAATTTTTTGTCAGTCTTAGCTCAAATGTTAAAACCAAGAAATCAGTTGTTAAAGTTTAATTTTTAGCTTCAATCGCAATATTGAAGCAATTAACAGTAACATACATTTAAAACTCTCTAAAATTTGACAGCAAATGTTTTCAATAACCCAATAAAAACTAAAAGAAATTCCACCGAGAAGGTTTCAAATCAGCAACTATTTTCAAATTTTGACACACAAAGAATTGTTACACAAGATTTCCAACTCCAATCAACCATTTGAATTAAATGTGAGCCTCAGATCTGTTGACCCTAAAATCTAACCAATGAGCTCAATCCTTTGACACACAGGTGCAACTTCAAACAAACTTCAGCACACTTCGCAATTGGAGTTTGAAAGTTCGGAGAGCAACTCAAACAAGAATAATGGAAGAACTATTTTTGGTGTATTTCAGTTTTCTGATTCATTTTTTGTAATTATGGTTCAACAAGGAAGAACAAAGCATAAAGGAAGGAGATTTCTGCAAAGTTTGGGCTGCCTAAATGGATGGCCACGTTAACACAGTTGCTTATGTGGATGTCCATGTAAGAAAATCTAACACATTTGGACTGCCATATCAGCTTCAATGGCAATGCTAACATTTTAAGGAGCAGTTGTGATCCAAAACATAGACGGAAGGGAGGGTTTTGTTACCAAAAATAAACTGAGGGTATTTTTGAGCTATTTCAAATAGTTCAAGGACATTTTTGGCCCTTTTTCGTTAACAATATAAATTGCACTGTAACCTTCAAGATATTTCAATAGAAGTGTCACCGGTGAGGTTGGATTGCGACTCGTTTCCGTTCAACTCGTTTTCCATCTGGCTCGACTCGCCCATTCGTCTCCATTATTTTTCTCTCTTACAACAATAATTATGACTACGACTCAATTTTAACTGTCTTTTGGCCAAATCTCTTTTGATCAAAAGTTTTTTTATTTAGTAATAAAAGACATTTACTTATAATAGTAACTTCAAGAGTTATTACAAAAGGGATATATTCCTAGGTTGGAAGGTACCTATTCCATCTCTTTCAAAAGCAGTACAAACAAAAGTGGGGGGCACAAGATAAGTAAATAATCTTCCAAAGACGTCCATGTTGCATGCATTCTTTGCTAATTGGTCTGCTACTCCATTAGTTTCTCTAAACGCATGCTTCAATGATAGATCGCTTGCGCTCCTTAATAAGGACCTGCAATCATCAATCAAGTATTGGTAGAGACAATCATTGTTAGTCAGTAGGTCAATAGGTTCTTGGCAATTTGTTTTAATTACAACTGACAACAAACCCCTTTCAATGGCTAATATAACCCCATAAAGCAAAGCAAGTGTTTCCATGTAGATATTAATCGCGTGCTTCATGCTCATGCTAAATCCCAGGATCTATTTTTTATTAATGTCCCTAAATACCCTCGTTCCCTAGATTACTAGTACAAGCCACAACTATGTTAAGTTTATAGAAATCGCTATCAGAGGTTTCCACTTAATAAGGATGGTGCTTTTCCTAGGATTTCTAGAAATCTTGTTTGTTGCGAACACGAATTCAATTGCCCTATTAGCTGGGATATTGATATTGGGAGAGGATTTATTATTACGAAAAATAATATCATTTCTAGTGGACCATATATACCAAAGTAGGAATGGGAGTAATTCGGACCAATTGACGTGGATGTTATATGATTTTTTAGTTTTCAATTAATCTCTCAGCCAGTTGAATGTGGTGTCATTAGAGATCTAGAATTGGGGATAATTATGATTAGTGCATGCTTGTGCCCATATTGCCTTAGAGTAGACACAACCAAAGAAAACATGCACGATATCCTCTTCTTCCGTGCCACAAATGGAATAATTTCCATTAGGGCAAATATTTCTCCTAGCGAGCATGTGAGTTGTAGTGAGTCTGTTGATAGCGACTGTCCATAAGAAATATTTTAAGTTATTAAGCATGTTAGTTTTCCATATCTAGTCATGATTTGTGCCTTCATAGTTCCCTTGGCCAGATATGAGCTCATAAGCAACTTTGGTTGAGAAGGTGTTATGATTCCTAGAGCTCCAACCAAAGGTATCCTTTTTAGGGTGGGTTTGATTGATATAGGTACTATGAATCTTGTTGGGATCCTATACTGATAAAGAAGTAAAAGAAGCTATGTGGTGCATCAATGCGAATAAAAGTCCAGGACCAGATGGGTTTGGAAGTGGGTTTTTCAAGGAAGCTTGGGATATTGTGGGCTCAGATGTGACTGAGGTAGTATTGGAGTTTCTTAGAAACGGAAATCTCCTCAAGCAAATAAATGCTACTGTAATTACATTAATCCCAAAGGTTGTCAATCCTTTAAATGCTAGCCAGTTCAGGCCCATCTCATGTTGTAATGTTGTATATAAGTCATTTCAAAGATGTTACACAAAAGATTGAAGCAAGTACTGCCACACGTAGTGAATGAATCACAAGTTTTATTTGTGCAAGGTAGATCTTTGGTCCATAACGTCCTCATATGCCATGACCTTTTGAGGCACTACCAAAGGAAGACTAGTCCTAGGTGTTTAATGAAGATAGACATAAGGAAGGCCTATGACATGGTTAGATGGGATTTCTTAGCAGAGACGATGCTAGGATTTGGTTTTCCGAGCAGCTTCACACAACTAGTTATGACATGTGTGACCGCTACTACTTTTTTAATCAAAGTGAATGGTACAGAGCATGGGTATTTTGAAGGAAAGAGGGGCTCTAGTAAAAGGGACCCAATCTATCCATTGTTATTTATCATGGTCTCGGAGTATCTCTCAAGAATTCTAAGTAGGATAAGCCATCTACGAGACTTCAGATATCACCCAATGTGTAAAAGACAGAAGCTTACACATTTAGTTTTTGCTGATGATCTAATGATCTTCTATAAAGAAAATGATAGCTCATTGAAGAGGGTAATGTAAAAACAGCACCACTTTTCAGAGGCATCTGGGATAGTGTCCAACATTAACAAATCACACATATTCATAGCAGGAGTTGATGAGGAAACGAAAGAAAGAATAGTTAAAATGACTGGATTCACCCTGGGAACTTTTCCTATCAGATACCTGGGCCTTCCTCAATCCCCCCAAAAGTGGAATAAAATCAAGTGTCACCAATTAATTATCAAGATCACAGAGGAAATTAGGTAACTTCTATGAGACATCTATCCCATGCTGGGAAGTTGCATGTAATAAACTCTGTGTTGTTCTCAGTTCATAATTTTTGGGTGCAGTATTTTTGTTGCCTCAAAGTGTGTTGAATGAGGTAGATAGGAAGTGCAGGGAGTTTCTATGGGGAAGCTCAAGATAAGAAGAAATTGTCTTTAGTTGCATGGGAGAAAATTTGCAAACCTAAGAAGGGTGGTTTAAATGTATAAGGATGTTAGAACTGGAATAAAGCTTTTGTAGGTAAGATGATTTGATTGATTATGAAAAAAGCCGATACCTATGAATAAAATGGGTACATGGTCTCTATATGAACAATGAAGTGGATTTCTGGAATCATATACCTCAGGCTGATAGTAGTTGGTATTGGAAGAGGCTACACAAACTGAAGTTGTGCATGGTGAAGTGGTATAGGAATGGAAGATATAGTCTGAATGCAAATGGTAAATATTCAGTCATGCAAGAATAGCTAAAACTGATTGAGGACACACCAAAAATGAAAATTGCAGAGCTTGTATGGAACAAAATCAGTTTACCAAAACATAGGTTCATCCTGTGGTTGGCTATTCAAGGAAGGAAAGGATGTTGACAATGGGACTACAATGTGAAAATACTATGTGTGTATGGAGAGTGCTATACATCTATTTTCTGATTGTGTATGGTCTACACAACTGTGGGAGATGTTAAACCAATGGAGTGGTACCAAACTTCAGTAGCAGGATGCTCTACAATCCTTAAACAGAATACAGGGTAGGAGATGTAGTGTGATGAAGAAGAGCATTATCACATCAGTGTATGTAGAAGACTTATACCAGATTTGGCACGCAAGAAACTGGAAGATGATTAGGGACTCTACTGTACAGAGTAATATCATAGTGCAACATATTCAAAGTGTAATTAGAGAAAGAGTGGGCATGATAAAGAATTCAAAACGAGTTAGGAAGGCTAGATATATAATACATAGGCTATGTAACTAGTGATAGATACTGGATGTCGTAGATGAGTTAATTTTGTTTTATTGAGGCTTTTCCTGGAATCACCTGGTAAAGTGCTCTCTCTTTGCAAATTTGATTTTGCTTGACGGACTGGTAATACAATTTCACATTTATTACCAAAAAAAACTTGTTGGTTACTTCTTCAGGTAGGACAATGGACATGTTCGTAATGTTATAGGAATCATTTTTTTATTATAGAGCCCAGAGTTTGGTATACTTCCTGTTGTGTGAGGGGGGCCTGTACGCAATTCCTGAGTGGGCCTAATTGATTAACCCAATTATCGTACCAAAAGTTTATTGATTTCCCATCTTCTACCACCCATTTGGTAGCTTGCTTGCAGGTTATAGTTCCTTTCTTGATATTTTTCCAAGTATGAGAGCCTAAGCTTTTATTGACATTATTAATTCTCACGAATTTTTCGTATCATACTTATTTTGTAATATATTAGCCCAAAGAGAATCCTTACTTTTTCTATATCTCCAAGCCAAGGCCTAGAAGGAGCTGTTTTTCCAAGCTGCTTTATGGAGCCCAAACACCCCCCCGTTCTTTGGTCTCGTGACAACATCCCACCTAACTAAGCGATATTTTTTTTTGCTCAGTAGTCCCTCATAGGAAATTCCTTTGGATTGTGTCAATATTAATTAGAGTATCCTTGGGGAGGTTATATATTTGCATAATAAGGTTTGGGATGTCATCCAGGGTTGATTTTATAAGGGTTGCTCTACCAGCACGGCTAATAAACTTAGTTTTCCATCCCCTAAGTTTGTTATTCATTCAATATATTATGAATTGAAAATCCTTCTTGGATGATCTAGTGCTAATCACTGGGAATCCTAAGTACTTACCGATATTGTTGGCAGCCTTTATTGATAGTTTATTATTATAAAAGTTCTCAGGCCAGGAGAGGTATTATTGAAGAATAAGATTTTGAATTTATCGAAATTTATGGATTGCCCTGATATTGTACAGAATTTGTCGAGCGTATTAATGAGGGAATTGCAACTTTTTTGGTTGACTCCCATTAATAGAATAAGGTCGTCTGCAAAGAAGAGATATGACATAGGTGGTCCCTTAGAACTAATTCTAATGGATCCCATCTGCAACAGTCAATTTCATGGTCTATGAGTCAGGATAGCATTTCCATGCAGATGATAAATAGGTAGGTAAATAATGGGTCACCTTGTCTAATTCCTCTTGTTGGTTTGAAGAAATCTAACCTGATCCCATTGACAAGAATATAAGTGTTTGTGGTGGAAATGCAGGCCATGATGAGGTCTATGAGATCCTTTGGGAAATTCAGGGATATTAAGGAGAACCTAATAAAGGACCATTCAATCTTATCAAAAGTTTTCTCCAGATCTATTTTGATCATCATTTTTTATTTTTTCCCTCTAAGGTTTTTAAGGTGAAGGGAAGCTTCTTGTACCATAATGGCATTATCAGATGCCTTTCTTCCTTTGATGAAGCTAGTTTGGGTGAGGTGGATATTATTAGCCAAATATTTTAACCTATCGGCTATTATTTTTGTGACCACTTTGTACACAGTGTTACATAGGCTAATGGGTATGTATTGCCTTATGGTCTCCGCATTTTAATATATTGGGATTAATATCACATGTAGGTGTTGTTCATGTCTTCAGACATATATTTAGAGATAAAAAAATTCCTACAGAAGCTTGCCGGGTGCTTACTAGTCTCCTCCCAATATCTTTGATAGATAAAAAGGAGACCATTAGGCCCTGGGGATTTAAAAGGTTTAACATAAAAGAGGGCATTCTTAATTTCCTTCTCAGATGGGATGTAAGTTAATAAGTGGTGTTCAATATCGATGATGGTGGCATTAAAGGACATGTATATATTCTTCCTGTAGGATAAGACTTGCTCAGTAGAGTATAAGTTAAGGTAGAGATTAGTAATGATAGCCTTAATATCTTTTTGGTCATGAATTCGGTTCCCACCCTCATCTTTTATACTAAGGATTCTATTCTTCCTCCTTCTTTGTAACGTAGTTATCCGAAAGAATTTAGTATTCGCATTTTCTTCTTGGATCCATTAATTCTGGATTTGAGCTTCCAAAACTCTTCCCCTAATCTCATTATATTATTATACTCCTCAATAAGGTCATTTCTAGGCTGATAAGGAAGTTATTAGTTGTATATTTTGGTGAATTTTGGCTACCTTGTAATCTAGAAATAATGATATTCTTTTTCCTAAATATATTCCCAAAGTATTATTATTTCATTCCTTAACCTTATATGTAAATTCCTCGATTACTTTAAGGATGTCTAATTGGTTATCCCACGTTTTTTTGACTAAACTTTTGAAACTAAGGTGCGGCATCCATATAGACTTGATTTAAAAAATATTATTACTTGTGCTAATTGCTTTGTGAAGGTCTAATTTAATAGGGCAATGGTCGGGGTAGGTCCTAATAAGGTGTTTGACACTCGCTTCTTGGAATAGTTTAATCCAATCCGTGTTTGCTAAACATCTATCCAATCTTTCCATGATTAGGATTTTGCAGTGTTTCCTTTTATTAGTCCAGGTATATTTAGGACCCTTGTACCCTAAATCCAAGAGATTGCAGTAGTTAAGACAATTATTAAAATGGATTAATCTATTATTATTAACAGGGAGCCCCCCAAATTTCTCTGAAGCTCGTGTTACTTCGTTAAAGTCTCCTACTACTAACCAAGGGCATTTGAAGTTGTTTGCTATTGTTTTAAGATTGTCCCATAAAATAAGTTTTTCCTTTAATAAATTTCTAGCATAAATAATTGTAAGAAGCCAAGAATTGTTCGAATTATTTACCTTTACCATGACATGTATCTCCTGGTCTGTACCTCCTATTTGATCTATTAAGGTATCTTCACTGTTCCACATGAGTGCCATGCCACCAGAGCTTCCTTGAGATGGAATCTGAATTAAACTGGAGAAACCAAAGTCATACACGATGTTGTGGTGATCATCAAGCTTGGTTTACAATAAAGCTAATACATTGGGTCAATGGTAGTCTAGCATTGAATGAAAAGCTCTTCTAAAATCAGCATTACTTGCACCCCTACAATTCCAAATGATGATATTTATACTAGTTTTTTGGGTTGAAGACCTCCTACATTGGCTCATTTGAGGACTGTGCTGGCTCGTGTTGCCCTCTTGGTTCATCCAATAGTGTATGAACATTGTTGGAACCATCACTACAGCATATTGATCGACTCCCGGTGGGTTTAGCTTCCTTATAGTGATTGAGCATTTCCTCAAATCCACCGGACAACTTAGGATGAATCTTTTTTCTCTTCTTGCCTTGAACACCATTGTTCTTGCGTACCTCAACACTCCATGCTCCACTACTCTTTCTGTTAACATTTCTTCCTCTTCTTCTTCCTCTTCTATCTTTGCTTGGTTCTGATCCTATTGTGGAGTTGGTGTAGGCAATGGTACATTCTTTATCTCTGCTGGTGTTTGTATACTGTTGTTGGCAACAGGTGTTAGGGAAGTGTGTATGGTCTGTGCATGGTTCAGTGAGGGTGCATGGTCTGTTGCATGGCTCATGTGTGTATTCATTAGGTGTTGTGGATTGATTTAGTACATTGGAGATGGAGCTGGAGGGTTGTGAGGGTTGGGGAAAAGTGGCATCTGAGGCATCTGCATATTGAATAGGTTTGAGGGAGCCTGGGAGTGTGAGCTTGGGAATCCCCATGGCTGTTGACTCTATGGAGACGGGTGAATCCCTGGGCTTGGGTATATGGGAAAAGACTGTGGGTGATGTTGAAGCATGTAAAACCATGGCAAGTTCATGATGTTGTTCATACTTAGTTGAAACCCCTCCGAAACTATTTGTGCTAGTTAGCTTGGGTACTCTATCTGAACCACTATGTGTTTGCCCATTGAGTTGTAGTCTTATGCTTAAAGCATGCCCCATTAACCCATGCTCCAGCCATGGTTATGGAACATGGTTTTGATGGATGGGCATCGTTGAGTAGATTAGAGGAGTTTGGGTTGCATTTAGTGGATGGAACTCCCTCGTGTTGTTTTGTTCATGCTGATTCTCCATCATCCATACGTTCCTTCTTGCTCTGTGCATCCTCCTGTTCTATGGTGGTAGTCTTGGCATTTTTGTCTGCTAGTGTAATGTGTTGATTTTGCTTAGTTAATTCTTTTCCTTGAATTGGTTCAAATGAGATGATGTTAAGATCATATTTTTTAAGGGAGTTGTGTTTGTCGTGTGTCCAATAGTCCAGTGGTCCTTGTTTTGGTGGCTGAGTATCCTGGGAATTAATTAGATGGTGACCATTATTTGGATTGTCTCCATGTTATAGGGTGGTTGTCCATTGTACCAACAAGGCTATTCAAGGGAAGGTTGTGCAACTTGAGGGGTGAGGTCATGTCTTCCATTAATGCCTCAATGGGTTCCTCAATGCCTGAGATTGTTTCAATGTCCATAGATGCTATGGGTTCTTCTTTTGGATTGCTTTCTAAGCTTGATTGTATCAGAGAGTTAATGCTTTTGGGTTCGATAGTTTGTCCTATGATTGCCTCTTTAAGTCTAGCTTGATTTCTAGGTTGCAAGGTATTTACTATGTCCACTAGTGTAAAGGTATTTTTTTGGCTTATTGGCAAGCAAACTTGGATTGTCTATTGGGAAATGATCCGTCTTTTGGGTATTATGTTTGTTAGGATCCTTCCTTATTGTGGTCATGTCAAGGTTCATTGGATTGGTGATTATGCTTTGACTAACATGGTTATGGTCTAATGTTTGAGGATTCCTAGTACCCACTGGATTTTCGAGTTGTGCTTGGGTGATGTGAGGCTTTTGCTTGTATTCTTGCCTTGTGTTGGGAAAGTTTATCGAGCCCTTCTCCAACTGGTAGGATGTACCCTCCATTGTTGCGTTTTGAATCCTCTTGCCCCCATGGTTAGTGTGGCTTTTGCTGAAGGTTGCGCCCCATGCTAGGTTTAGGTTTTTTTTTGTGCGACACAATTGTCCAATGATCCAGTTTGTTTGTTAGTTCTTTCACTTTATTAGAATTTTTCTCCTCTTTACTCTACTACTCTACCTGGGATTTTTGAGTTGGGCAGGAAATTTGGTTATGCCCTAATCGTCCACAACTTATACACAGTATATTGAATCCTTTATATGTGACCATTTGAATGTGTCTACCAATTATTACATGAGTTTTCAGGGGCTTTTTTATGGGTACTAACACGCACAATCTAGAGTACTTTCCCCTTAACGTTGAGGATGTCTAGCAATACGTATTAGGCTCCCTAGTTTGTTTCCTATCAGTTGAAGTATGTCATAATCGTAAAATTTCGTCGGTAATTCTGGAAGTCTTGCCCATATTGCTGAGTATGTTAGTGAGGCTTTGGATGCAACAAACTTTGGTTCCCATCTCCTCACTGTCAAGAATTGGTTACCTATGAACCATGGCCCTTCATGAAATGCTTTGTTATAGTTTTCCTCCTTAATAAACTTAATCATATAATAGTCATATCCTAGGTTTATTAAGGAAAATGCTTCTGTAGGTTTCCATATAACATGAAGCTTTTGTTGTAGAAACTGGAAACCTACTCTTATTCCAAAGATTTTTATGCTTAAGGCATTGGACCAATTTTATAAATCATTTCCTTGTCTGACGAGGATATGGGAATGAAGACACCCATGTCAAGAGTATTTTCAGATTCATCTTCTGGGACTAGGTTTTCGAAGTTTCCTTTAACCCTTATGTGATTCTCATCTTGTGCCTCATTAAGACTAGATTTAAGTTTTTCTAAGAAGGATACCCCTACTTCTTTGGTTTGTGTTAGAGGATTCTGGCTTTGGTTCTCTTTAAGGTTCTCCTTTGCTATGGCTTGTTGTTTCTCTATTTCAATGTCCAGATCCATCTATGCTAATATGCAAAGGCGTAGAGGGCAAGAGACTTGGCAGTATGGTGTGGGAGATTAGGGCTTCCTTTGTTATTCTTAACTATCTTAGAGAGAAGGAGGAAGTTCTCTCTCTAACCCATTGATTTAGTTCGTTAGTTTTGATCAAAGGTATATTGTTGTCAAATGTGTTTTTTTCTAAAGTTAAGGTGTTTGGCCAAGCTTTTAGAAATAAAACAAAAGTGTTTTTGAGTAAAAGTAGAAATTAATTTCTCCCAAAAAAACACTTTTTTGAAAAATATTTTTCAGAAACATATACTTAAAAGCATTTTTTAAAAGTTTGATCAAATACTAATTACTATTCAATAATTTTAAATTAATTAGCTAAATATAAATTGTTTCTTACCAGAAATTCTTTTTTGATAAACACTTTTTAAAGTAAATTGATTTTTAAAACTTGGCTAAAGAGGCTGTATGTCTATTGAGTCCCTTCTCTCGTCCAATTGTTCACATTTTCCGTTAAAGCATTTGTGCACATGTATGTATAGATTTTTATTTAAAATTTTAATTTGTAAATATTAAATTCCTCGTGGTTGTAAATCTTTGCTTGGGTAGAATAAAGACACGAAGATGCACTATCAGTGTCAAAACTTCTGGACAAAGCGTGAACAACGGGGTTTCTCGAAAAATTACATTATATTGCTAGATAATTTTGTTTATTTTATATATATTTATTATACGTTGACTTCCCTTGATTTTTTGATATATCTAATTATTTATATTTTAACATCTCTTGATGAAAATTCTGACTCCGTCACTATCCCTATTAAAGGAGCATGTGCTTATGAGTCCTTGAACACAAAAACTTTGACTGAGGTATTTATGAGTCTCACCAGCAAAAGAAAAAGGGGAGAGGTTAGCTGGTCACTGATTTATTGGTACAGCAATAGAAGCAAAAACTATCACTAGCTACACTGTCCTACTCACCAATAGCAATTCCATTGAAACGTTTCGTATTCACATATCATGTCTTTAGTGCCTAATAATAGCTATTTTGGCCGAGCTGGAAATTAGCTTATTTTGATAAGTGCTTTTTACAAAAGTACTTTTGAAAAAGAGAAGAAGTTGTGTTTGATTAATTACTCTGAAAAATATTTTTGAGCAATAAATTATGTTTGGCTAAGCTTTTCGAAAAGTGCTTTTAAGTATCAAATTACGAATAAGGATATGAATAGATTTACTTAATATTTAATATTATAAGTAAATAAATAATCTCAAAAATTTGTTATTACATGCAATAATTAAATCTTTTCATTTTACTTACGTAAAATATGAAAATAAAATTTAAAAGTACTTAATTCTTTTAATATAAGTTAAATATATTAAAAATCATTCAACAAAATATAAAAATATTCATCCCTAAGTTACTATATATTAGAAAGTTATCCTAAAAATAATAAGAAATATTTATACATTAATATCCTAAGCATTATGTTTAATGGTTATTTTGGTATATGCTATATTTTGTTAAGGATATTCTTGGTAAGAAGAAAAATCAAAACTACTTCTGCTTTTGGGAAGAAACTTTTTTTTCCTGCTTCTCAGAAACTGCTTATGCTTCTTCCCAAAAGCACTTTTATCCACAAAAAAGCTTCACCAAATACCTCGAGTCCCGAAAAAAGTGTTTTTGGAAAGAAAAAAAAGAACTTTTGGGCTCTTGAGAAACTTGGCCAAACAGGCTATAATTCTTGTATGGTCATGCAGCCATGAAAATTACTCCCTCTATTTTAAAAAAAAAATTATTATAGTTTGACTTGACACAACCTTTAAAAAAGAAGGTAAAATTTTTGAGTTATATGGTCTTAAATATTTTGTGTACCCGTAAACTTTTAAAATTTATGGTCTAAAACCTACCATAATATTTGTGTGGCTATAAAAAAATTTTATTAAAAATTATTAGATAGTGTCAATCTTCTTGAAATAGACTAATAAGAAAATAGTGTCAATCTTTCTTAAACTAAGGGATTATTATATAGTGTAATTGACTAGTCAACAAAATGAGTTGAGAATCATGAAATATTTTCAGTTTAAATTGGCTGCATAAATTATATTATACGCGAATTTTTTCTATTTATCCGACTCTTGATGGATAGAATTATCTGATATTTATGCTAGCGAAAATAATATATATTTCATAGAATTATAGCCTATTTGGTCAAGCTTCTCAAAGTTAAAAGCACTTTTTTTTCAAAATTTTGTTTTTTCCTCAAAGTTGAGTGTTTGGCCAAGTTTTTAGAAAAAAAAATGCTTTTGAGTAGAAGCAGAAGCAATTTTGGAGAAACAGAAAAAATAGCTTCTCTCTGGAATCACTCTTTTGAAAAGCACTTTTGAGAAAATTACATTTAGAAGCAGTTTTTAAAAGCTTGGTTAAACACTAATTGCTGCTCAGAAGTATTTTTTCAAATTAATTACCGAAACACAAACTGCTATTCACCAAAAATATTTTTGGAAAAAATACTTTTAAAAAAAAAATACTTCTCAAAATAAGCTGAGTTCAGCAACTTGACCAAACAGGCTATTAGTCTAGCAATGTGCAATTGATCCTGCAAATGCCTCCTATTGTTGTTCTCCTTCACTTCTCCTTCTAGATTCAAAGCCGAGGTTTTAAAAAAATTAGAATGAATTTTGAATATTTGAGCCGTATTTTTTTTCGAGCTGAAGTCGATTTCTCTTTATTGTGGTTGACTAAAAATTTGAAAAATAGAAGTACACCATTAAAAGTCGCTCGAGCTACGATTTTAGAAATTAGAGGTTTCAAGTTTATTAGTTGTTTGAATTAGAAGTTTTCCTAATTAATTAAGAATATCAAGAGGAGTTTAAAACATAAATTTGAAGTAATTCGGAGTAGATTTCAGCTAGCTTTGAGTTAAATTTCTGAAGAGACCCAATGAAGAAGAAGAAGAAGAATACGTGAAACTCCTTCGATATAATTTATTTGTATAAGGATGTGTAATATTGTATAGTAGTGTACAAACACTTCTTATATACTATAGGGGTGTATAAACACCTCTTGTACATTATTATATTCAAGATTAATACATTATTTACATGTATTTAATTGATTTATCACATATTTTTCTTCTTATACACCTATCTACATAGCGTATCACCAATATATTTTTCGCTTATGTGCTTATATATCTTTATATACTTTTGTACACTTATATGCATAATGTACCTGACTTGTCTAGAAATATCTAATATTGTATAAAAGTGTATATGCGTCTGTAGACGAACTTTTTCTATGATTTTAAGTTTTAATTCTTGTTCAAACCGATCCAAATTCCATCAATTGACATCAAGTCCTGTAGAACAAGCTTACATAACAATCACTCCAAGATTCTCATAAAATCATATTCGAAATTTAAACCTACTTATTTAAGCTCGTTCAATAATAATGGATTACGTTAAAGATCTAATTTTCACCACTCAAATGGATTTGGTTTGTTGAATTAATATTTGAGTCATAATGACTAATTCGATGATTTGATTAAAAGCTTGAGCATTTAAAAAAAATAATTTGGAATAGCAATTTCGAGAATTAATTTGGATTGAATATTAAATCTTAGCTTATTACTTTTGGGTTACAACTTTGTAATGTTGTATATAAGTCACCTAATTGCGATGTATATGTATGGACGGTATATATATGCAATTCTCTCAAAATATTATAAATGAAAAAAATACTTTATTGTTTGCTACTACTAATAATTATTAGGAAATATAAAGTAGCGGGAGACAAATGATAATATTACTCCGGCATGGAGTATTATTTAGAGCAGTAGAATTAATTATAGAATTAAATTAGTTGACAGCCTGACATGAAATAAATAAGAAAGGGACTTTCAACAGAGGAAACATAGAACGGCCATCTCCACAACAAATATCGTATTCCTGTAATTACATCACATTCTTTTCAATTTCCAACTACATTCTTATTTCTGTAGAATAGGACCCTCAACGACTTTTTCTTGTTGTAATAAATCTGTTTTTTAATGATAACAATATATTGCTCTTTCCAAAAACAATTCAGAAAAAAATAAATAAAAATTCCATGCATATATTTCATGTTGACGTTGCTTGGAGGTTAGTGGTAGCGGCGGACCCATGGTTTTGTACAGGCGGGTTCAATCTTAGAAGTATATAACTTTAGTCGTAAAATATTAGTTGTCAAGTGAGTTTAAATAAATATTTATACAAAATTTACACAGCTTTAATCCTAATTTATACACAATATTATTTTTTGGTGAATCGGGTTCAATTGAACCCACTGGCTACCACTTGGATCCGCCACTGGTTAGTGGTGGCGCTCAATGGCGAATCTAGAGTGCAATTGCTGGGTCCCGGGAATCCAGTAACTTTTGCGTAGATTCTATTTTTTTATTAAAAAATTTAATAAATATTAATAAATATATAATTATGAACCTAATTATTATTTTATATTAATTTGAGATTATGACAGAAATTCATATACTTAAAATCCTAAATTCGTCTCAGGTGGCCCACTTCCTAGATCTTGCTTTATTTGGAAAAGTTTCCAAAGTTAGTTTGTGTCGACGACTTAACGAACTTGTCCAACATTAATTAGAAGCCTATCTCTGAAAATTTGGTGGTTTTGCCTTAATTTCTTTCTTCTTTTTTTTTTAGCGGTTTTGCCTCAGTTTATATCAAAATTGACAAATTTAACCGTTTCTTTCTTTTTCTCGACCTAACCACATGGCATAAGATATAGGGGTATTATTTTTCCACTTTCTCTCGTAGTTTCCACAATATTTAATTTTCTTTTTTGATCTTTTTCAGTTCCATCAAACAGTACTATTATTATATTTTTCTTTGTGCCTCCAAAATATACTATTGTTTTGCATTTTTCGTCTATCCAATTAAAGTCTACAAGAAGCATATTAAAAGCAACAAATATTTATTTTTATATCAAATTAATAAATTATCCTTTTAGTATTTATTAAAATTTAAATATGTCAAGTACAAAGTATGAATCCGGTTATTCAAAACTTAACTAAAAAAAATTTGAATACTTTGATACAATTCCAAAAAAGAAGAGATGATAGTACTCTAGTGAATATATTCAATCATATAAAAAGACTTGATTCTTTTTCAAATATTTATATTGCTTACAGAATAATGATAAAAATTTCTGTAACAGTTGCCTTTAGTCGCCCTTGACCACTAACTAGATATTTGAAAGAAATTTTTTAAAACTAAAATGGATAAAATCTTACTTAAAATTAGTCATGGCACAAGAGAGGTTGAATAAATTATCTATATTATCAATTGAAAAATAATTATTAGAAGAAATTGATTGTAAAATAATTATTTAATTTTACATCTCAAAAAGTTAGAAAATTAGATTTCAAAAATTCTATATAAGAAATATTTTTTAAAGGAAAAAAAGTTGGCCTTTTCTACTAGCTTGGCTTTAGGCCTCCGGTAGTGCTGAGCGCCCACCCTTCCCCTGTTGAAACTTCTTCCCCTTGATTCTTATATTACATCATTCAAAGTCCACAAAACTTTAGGTTACATCCCTACAAGTAGCTATGGCCGAACCAGGAAGTTCTTTTTAATTTGGGGGTGGGGGGAGGGTAGGGGATGGGGGGTGGGGGTTATAGGCCAAAGGAAAACATAATGGTATTCTTATACTCCTTAAAAAAATATTCTGGAAACACATTGTAATATCCAAAGATTTAACTTATTTTTTGCCAGATCTTTTGATGGTATATGTGTATTGTAACGACCCAACCACTCGTTTTAAGAATTTAACCTCTCTTTCGTGACATAAGGCCTTGAGCAGCTTCACATTATGTATATCGACCTGCGTGCATGATTGGATTCAAGTACCTGGTGATTTGGAGTCGTATTGGAAGAAGGATTCTAGTTTTGGAAGCTTAAGCGGTGAGAATTTGACCGAAATTTGACTTTTTGTGTAACCGACTCCTGAATGAGTTTTGGACGAGGTCAACAGCTTCGTATGATGAATTTGGACTTAGGCGTGTGTTCGGATTTGGATTTGGAGGTCTGTAGGGTAATTTGAGGCATTTCTGCGAGAGTTGAAGTTGGAAAGTAGAAAGGTTTGACCAATGGTTGACTTTGGTGATATCGGGGTCGGAACGCGATTTCGAGAGTTGGAACAGCTCCATCATGTCATTTGGGACTTACTTGCAAATTTTGACGTCATTCCGGGTTGGGTTAATTGGTTTCGGCACGAGTTTTAGAAGTTAGAAAATTTGAAAATTCATAAGTTCGATTCTTGGTGCGATTCGTCGTTTTAGAGTTGTTTAATGTGATTTGAGACTCCGAGCGAGTCTATGTTAGGTTATAGAACTTGTCTGTGTGTTTAGCTGGGGTCCCGGGGGTCTCGGGTGTGTCTCCGATGGGCTACAGACCATTTTATTTCATTCTTGGACTGCTGATATCTGTTATCTGGTTTTCTCCTTCGCGTTCGCGTCTTCTCCTCCACGTTCGCGAAGTGTAATCTTGGAGGAGGGAGTATTTGTTCGCTGCGTTCGCGTGAGCACGGTGTTCGCGAAAGTCAGCTTTCTCCTTCTTCGCGTTTGCGTACTCCCTTCTACGTTCGCGTAGTGTTCTGTTGATCAGTCCCATTATTTTCCTTCATCGCGTTCGCATAGTACCTCTCACGATCGCGAAGGTCTGCCTTCTTCTTCTTCGCGTTCGCATCTATTCCCTCGTGTTCACGTAGGCCAATGATGAGCCGTCATGTTTTTCCTTCTCCGTATTCACGAGCTTGTCGTCGCGTTCGCGAGCTTGTCGTCGCGTTCGCAATGACCAAACGGAACAACCTTCACTTTCTTCTTCGTGAACGAGACCGTATCTCCGCGTTCGCGATGTATAAATTCCCGGGCAGATAGAATATAATCCCAAATTGAGGGTTAGCCATTTTTATCATTTTGGGATTTGTAGATCTCGACTTTGGGAGTTTTTTCGTGGGTTTTGCAAGCAAATCATCGGGGTAAGTGTTCTGTACCCGAATCTTACCATATTTCATGAATTCATTGCTATTTTCATCATCTAATTAATGAATTAAGTTGGGAATTTGGGAAAAAGTTGTGAAACCTTTCAAAATATAAAATCTTGATTTGAGGGACGAATTGGTATCAGAATTTATTAATTTTGGTATTTCTAAACTCGCATCGGAGTGGGGTTTCAGGTTTTGTAAATTTTATTGGATTTTGAGATGCGGGTCCGGGGAGTTGACTTTTAGAAACTGAATAAAAATCACAGCTTTATTAATTGAAATTATTTCTTCTTGCATTGTGTGATGTATTCAAGTCGTCTTGGGCTAGATTGAGATGAGCGGAGATGAATTTGTAAAGTAAAGGCGAAATTTTAGTGTGGAGTTAACCATATTGAGGTAAGTGTTTTGCCTAACTTTGTCGAGGAAATTTTTCCTCCTATTTGCCATTGTTTGCTACATGCGGGGGTGATACATATGTGAAGTGACAAGCATATATGTATGTGCCGGGGTTAATCTTGCTCGAGGGTAGATGATGTTATAATTGTGTCTTGTAGAATTACATAACTTCTTTGCTTCATGCCTCACTTGATTTACATATATTAAGAACGTAGTATAAAATGTTAGAAATAAAGACCTAGCCTAAGAACTTGATCAAACTGGATAGAATTTTGGGAATACATTGATGTGTCTTGTTTGGTCACCTATATGCGCGATTACTACTACATTGCTATGGCCGATATTTTGGGATGCTGGATTCTATACCTGTGTTGCTAATGAATTGTGAGATTTATGGAAGTACTTGAACTATATGGCCCTTGAGGGTTCATTGAATCATTTTTGGCTTGTAAAACAGTAATTGAGAACTTGTTTGGAAAATTCGTTGATCACTCTCCTCGATGTTATATATATTTCCTGCCTTGCTATTTTATTGATACTCATATGCTTGGTGAGGAAGAATGTAAAGCACGAAGGGTGATGCCGTATCATTTTATGTTCATTATCATGTGAGGAAGAGTGTAAAGCACGAAGGGTGATGCCGTGCCGTATTATTGAGAGTAAAAGCACGAAGGATGATGTCGTGCCATATTATTGAGAGTGTAAAACACGAAGGGTGATGCCGTGCCATATTATTGAGAGTAAAAGCACGAAGGGTGATGCCGTGCCATGTTATTTGTGAGTAAAAGCACAAAGGGTGATCCGTTCCATGTCATTTGTGAGTAAAAGCACGACAGATGATGTCGTGCCATTGCATTTATACTTTTATACTTTTGTATCATTGTGAGGTCATGGCACGAAGGGTGTTCCCGTGCAAGTGAGGACGAGAGACATGCATTATGTTATGATATTCTTTTCTTGCAGATATCTTCATGTCTTACCTTAAATTGTTACTGTCGTATTTATAGTTCTCATGCGACCTGTTGTCACTGTTTTGTCCTTATCCTCTGTCTCAATCGTTGTTATGTTGCTTATGCCTTCTATTTGTGTAGCTTGTAAACATCCTGCCTACTTTCTGCTGTTATAATTGCATACATGTCATATCCGTTTTGTTGCACTTAGGTACGAGTATTCTTTCATGTTAGCCATTCATGCTCTATTTGTTGCATTATAAAGAATATGTACCCCTCTCCCCTTCTGTTATTTGTTATATCCATATTCACGCCTCCATCATGCTAGTTAGATGAAATTGTAACCTTTGTGATCCTAATTTTGATCATTAACTCTATGCTCTCTGTTTAGTATGTTACTGATGTCCTTCTGTACATTCTCGTTTATTATTACTACTTGCATATTTCCTTCCTTGTCATTTCTAATATCGATATTTCTATTGTTTGGTTGGTACTGTTTTACGCATATATGGTGAGGATGAGATAAATGCACGAAGGGTGTTGTCGTGCCGTTAGATTTGATGTATTGAGTACTTCATTCACATTATGAAAGTTTTGAGGTGATTGTTGTGGTTCATGGGATTAGTTCTAAGGAAAGGGCCGATTAAAATGTTGGAAACTGTTGAATTGTGATTCTTTCTGGTATTCTTCTATTGCTTTGCATAGTCGCATTGTGTACTATATTTTATTAATCTGTTGTATTGTTTTATTGCTAGTTTACATTATAATGTGTATTTCTGAGCATCTTTTAACTAAAAGCCTCGTCACTACTTCGACGAGGTTAGTCAAGATACTTATCAGTACATGTGGTCGGTTGTACTGATACTGCACTTCTGCACACTCTGTGCAGACTATTAGAGCGGAGCTGCTGAAGAAGTCGGGGGCTGACTCTGAAGATGTTCGTGTATTCTGGATAGAAGCTGCCACTAGTCCTTGGTAGTTTTAGACCTTATTAATCTGTTCATGTAGTTTTCAAACAGAACGTGTATTTATTCATACTAACTTTGTATATTCTAAGTTTTAGAAGCTCATGAGTCGTACTACCAATTCTTGGGTAAATTTGTAAGAGTTTAGATAAATCCTAAATTATTTTTCTATAAGTTCATTTGGTTTGTTTTCTTTTGTTAATTGGCTTATCTGGCGGGTCAAATTAGGTGCCATCATGACCTGTGATTTTTGGGTCGTGACATGTATTTAAAACGCTAAATTTTATAATTGGCAGTACTCTTTCCAAATTAACTATTTCTCGGTTCAAATTGGGAAAAAAAAAATTAAAACATTTAAGCTATAGTCTCACATATTCCTTTAATAAATGTTGGTAAATAGTTTTATAATTTAATTGTTTCCAAATACTTGTTTGAAGCCACTCTTTGTTTTAAGTTAATCCATCCATATAACCTTTCACTTTCAGCGGTAACAAGTGGGTTTGACATTGATCCCTACGTTATATATTAACATAACTAGCAAAAAGCACAAAAGCGGATGACATAAACCTATCCAACAATCTTATTGGTGGTTAAACTTGTAAACTATTTAACTAAAGATGATATAACTAGTCAAATAAGAAGCTAGTGGGGGTGGATTAGTGGGACAACTAAGTACCATAGGCCTAGGAAATGCAACCAAGAAACCAGAGAGGGGTTTGAAGCCATTTAATAGAATAAGGAGCGGTAGTTAATGAAATTGATGGTAAAAACACCAAATTTTGTGATCACATGAGTTAAGAGTACTAGGCAAGTTGCACATTAAAAAAGGAGCGGTGAGGAGCAAGACAACAAATTTAAAATTGAGGATCAATACTGTATATTAGGGGTGTACAAACCGAACCGGAAAACCGCACCAAATCGAAAAATTAAATCAAATCGATTAAAAAACTCGACTAGGTTTGGTTTGACTTGGTTTGGTATTGAATAAAAAAACCCGAACCAAACCGACATATAAATATATAATTTTTATATATATTTTTAAGACTTTATATTGAATTTTCTTTAAAATATGTTGAAATATTTGAAATACTCGCATCTGTTAACCCTGAAAGCGTACATTAACGGAAATTTTCGTTAGACGACTAAGAAAATAACTATCATTTGTTACTAAAAATTCTCCCATTAGAATATTTTAATAGATCATAGGTTTTTCAATATTTACTAAATATATATTCACTTATCAAAACTTTATTTATAACTTTAACAAAGTAAGATTGAAATGATATTCATGTAACAAAAAAAAACCGAAAACCCGAAAAACCCGACAAAACCGAACCAATCCAAACCGATGTAGTTGGTTTGGTTTGGTTTTGATAAAAAGCGAACCAACCCGGTCCATGTACACCCCTACTGTATACGATCGAAATTGAACTCGTCTATTGTATGATCAGTCGAGATTGAAATGTGACATGTTGAAGCTCGAACTCGTGTTATATCGAACCAAGGCACAAAGTCAAATTATCGAGCTCGTGACTCCGGGACCGAACAAAATCGAGGAAATTTTGTCGAGCCAATAATGGAAGGCCGAAATATCTGCGATCAGTTGGAGATCACATCGGAAATCTCGACTCGTATCAAGGAGAGACCGATTAATTAGCAAATTGTAAGATTTTTTTACCTTTTATAAAATTGTATCAAGAGTGAGGCTCTCATACTATATAAAAAGGGCTGATCATTTGTAATACACATTGAAAACGTATCCCAAAGCAATACACTATTAATTCTAGCTCTTATTATCTTGTCATTTTATTCCGACATCGATTGAGGCATTTCTTGACTTGAGAGTGACCAACCTTCAAGGCTAAGACCGTCTAATTTTGTGTGGTTTGCATTTATTTTCTTATCACTAATTTTAATATTATCTATTCTTTCAATTTATATCAAGTTATATCACATATCCTTAAAACCGCGTATAAATTCAATTGTTACCCGATTTTAGAGTAAACAAATACTAGTATACGAGATCGATTAAGTTTATTTTCCGATATCCTTTGGTTGTATCGTGCCTCAGGCGTTAGGGTAAAATCAAGTTATGCCCTTTTGAGTTCCCACACTTGTTCAGTTTCGTATAGTTATGCAAGTATATCTTCATATATATATGCAGAAAATGTCTATCCGTGACATCAATTTTTGAATGCCACCCAACTTTTGTTGCATTTTTGTGGTCCTCTAAATTGGTCAAACTTAAACTTTAATAAGGCAACTAATTAATGCTACGAGAATTTAGCTAAGCAAAAGCTATGGAGATCTAGGACCACTTCAGTAGAACTAGTTTTATAAAGTATAAATGGCCGACTTAGCTATGTTTTAGAGGTACGTTAATTTGTGAGGTACATTATAGTATATTTGTGTTTCTCTAACTCTTTAACGTTTGTTGGCCCAAGTAAGGTTAGTTTTGAAGACTGACAAAGGAATTCAGGCATGAACCAGGTCCATTCCTCTAGGTGCATCTCTTGTGTGCATAGAAACCGACAGATTCGAGCATGTGGGATGCACGTGAAGGAGATAAGTTTAAATTGGTGTATTTGATATCTCCTGATCGAAAAGGTTGCATAATTGATAAGGAGAAGGACTCCTTAATCAAAGAGAACACTATCCAAGATAGGGAAGAATTTAGAAGTTGAAATCAACTAGAACTCTTCCACCAAGGAATAATAGCATAAGAATTCTAGTTAATCTTTATTTACTAACTCTATAAATATCAATGTTGTTCTCTTTTATAGATGATGCGCACATATTGAAGTTAAGCACGAATTGAGAGCAAAATATCAAGGCATTTTGTGAGCAATTTCTGTGACATTTAAGAGTGCGATCCTGAAGCTACACGACCCAGATTGAAGAACCAGCTCCATAAAGAGTTTTATGTGTCCTTCTTTATTTCTAGTTCAAAGTGTAGTAGGCGTTTTGAGTTGTACCTTTCGGCTTTCTTAGAAGCAAATTATACGAGGTACCTGAGTTGTATCTTTCAAGTTAGAGTTAACTTGACGTAATCGCAACAACTTGTTGCGTATTGCTATAAGGGTTAGAGTTAATCCTTAGGTTTGCAAGAGTTTGTAAATTTTGTTGTTGGCTCAGAGTTGTAGTGAAGTGTTTGGAGAAAATCCTATTGGGTAGTAGGTTGTGGTTTTTTCACCTTTTGAGTCGGGTGTTTTCCACGTAAAATACTTGTGTTCTTTACTTTTTGTATTTATTATTCCGCAACAATAGTACTTGAAACACATAGAAAAATCAAGTCCTTCTATAATCTGTACACGCGAAAAATTAGACACCACACAAATCACCCTCTCTTGTGTGATATTGAAGTATAAAACATCAATGTTAGAACAACATAACTTTAATGAGGTACAATAATTTGTCTCTCTCTCACTGCTAAAAGCTTCTGAGGTTCATGCATGAAGTAGTTAAAAGCATTAAGATCTATGTGGTTGGCAATGCATAGGCATTAGGCAAATCACATCAACTTGAACGAGGCCTAATTCTCTCCATGCATCACAAATCGATCTCGTGTATAGTTGTCACTTTATGACTGCTACTCACTACAAAAAATGGTAAAATTTTAGGGGTCGAATTGTGGGGTTTATCCGGACCTCTGCAAACTAAATCAATTTATGGAGGCTTTGGCAACAGACGCAAATTCATGCAATATTGTGAAGGATACAAAAACTCAGAATAATATTACCACTGTTATAAATATATATTATATTATGAATGTCCATAAGTTTTCTGAAGAATGTTATCCATATAGGACTCCGCCGTAAATATGTTTATCTATTTTGTACCTTATTGGAAATAAGCTTCCTGAAGAAGCTTATCATTTTGGTACTCAGTTATGGATAAATATTATCCCCGATAGAAGATTATCTACATCTGGTACAGTAGCAGCTTACAAGCAACTTACAAGCAGCTTACACAATAGCTTGCAGTAGCAGCTTACACAGCAGCTTGCAGTAGCTTACACAGCAGCTTGCAGTACCAGCTTACAAGCAGCTGATACAACAGCTTGCAGTAGCATCTTACACAACAACTTCCTTCTTCTATAAATAGAGGAGATTTCAATTCGTTATTTATATCAGTTTGAAAATTGAATAAGACATCAATCTCTCTCTATCTATACTTGTCTTCAGTTTATTTATTTACAATCGTTATTTCATAACACGTTATCAGCACGAGACTCTGCCTTTAGCACATACTTTGAAAGACGTAGTTATCCTCTGTAACGACCCGGTCGGTCGTTCCGAGAATTTAGCTCCGTTTCCCTCGTTTCTGCATCATTTTATGTGGTTCAGCTTCATTTATGTGTGTGTTGGGTCGGTTGGTTCAGGTTCAGAGTGGTCATGGTGAGCTATTGAGGCAATTAGTCTCTCAAGGTAGCCTAACAGTTGAAAAAGTCAAGTGAGAGTTGACTTATTGGTGAACGACCTCGGAATGCAGATTTTATGGCTCGAATAGCTTCTTTAGGTGATTTGGGACTTAGAAGTATGTTCGGAATATTTTTGTGATATCTGGTGTAGAATTAGGCTTGAATTGGCGAAAGTTAGTTTTAGGCGATTTTTGGTCGGCAGTGGAAACTATCGAGGTCGGAATGGAATTCCAGAAGTTGGAACAGGTTCGTAATGTCATTTTGGATATGTCTACAAAATTTCAGATTAATCGGAGGTGTTTTGGTTGGTTTCAGCGTAGTTGGCAAATTTAGAAGTTTCAAAGTTCTTAGGCTTGAATTTGATGTAAATTTGGTGTTTTCGTGTTGTTTTTGGTGTTCCGAAGGCTCGACTAAGTTTGAATGATATTATGGGATATGTTGGTATGTTTGGTTGGGGCCCCGAGGGGCTCGGGATTGATTTCGGATGGTTGACGGGAAGTTGGAGTGAATTTTTGGAAAATCTGCTGTGCTGGTTTGCTGGTGTTTTCGCACCTGCGAAAGGGGAGTCGCAGGTGTGATCACGCAGGAGCGGAACGGGATGTCGCAGGTGCGAGTTTTGCCTGTATAGGAGAAGTCCGCAGGTGCGAGGATTTTTGTAGCACCTGCGATATCGCAGGTGCGGAAGTATGGTCGTAGGTGCGAGAATTTGGCCGTTAAGTTGGTGATCGCAGGTGCGCACCCTAGGACCGCAAGTGCAGAAATGACTGTGCAGAACAGTATAAAAGGACCCCCTCCGCGAAATTTATTAGTTTTTCTTCAATTTGCATGCGGGAGGAGTCCATTGAAAGTGGTTTTGAGAGAGAATTTCAAGGTTCTTCAGCCAAGGTATGTTCTTTGATTGTTAATCCCGTTCCTATTCTATTTTATTGAAGTTAGGCTTGAAAATTTAAGGTTTTGGGTAGGAAAAAGTTGGAAAAATGGGAGAAAGGAATTGGGATTTCTTTTGAGGTTTTGGAATGGCAATTGTGGTCCGATTTTAGTGTTCTTAGTATGTATAGAATCGTGGGAGAACGAGGGTTCTAATGATGTAAAAATTTTCGGATTCTGAGGCACGGGCCTGGGGCTCGGGTTTGGCTGAATTTCGAGATTTTATTTAAATTTGATGATTTTCAATTGGGTTGTGTTCCATGAGTATATATTGATAATGTTAACTGGTTTTTTGCTAGATTCGGAGCAATCGGAAGCCAATTTGAGGGGCAAAGGCATAGCAGACTAGTGTCGCAGCCTGGTAGAGGTAAGTAATGGTCTTAAATCTTGTCCTGAGGGTATGGAACCCCGGACTGCACTATTTTCTCACTGAATTTGGAATGGCGCACATGTCGGATGATGAATATGTGGCGCGTACTGATTTTTGGGATTGGACTAGGTCCTCTCCGCGGCGACTAATGAGCTGCATATTTACACAAAATCTTATGTTAAATTATGTTCTAAAGATTTGTGAAATATTTGGGCTATAAACCGTGTTTGGGGCCTCGTGCCGATCTGTTTAGACCCTTTAAGGGTGTTTTACTGCTGTTTTCCTCACTACCTGTTGATGGTTTTACTCAGCATCATTGTGCATACTGTTTTATTTGAAACTCAGCCTGATTTACCATTAAAATGATGTTTTCGGGTCGAGTACCCCGTTCTATTACTTCGCCCAACGGGATTTTCGAGTGGTTCCACCGAGTGTGGCCGAGGGCCAAGAGTGATGGTGAGGTGCTGAGTGATATTAGCGCTTGGGCTGAAGGAGACCCTCCGGAGTCTGTACACACCCCAGTGAGCGCACCGAGTGCGAATGATTGAGTGATTGGGAGACATGAGTGGCCGTGAGGTGCTGAGTGATTGTGAGGTACTGGGGGATTGTGAGGCATGCCCCAGGGGCTGATTATGAAACGTGTTTTGCCCGAGGGGCTACTATGATTTTTCTGCATTCATTTGCATACCAAATCCTTTGTTTTAAAGTTGTTAAAAATGTGCATTCTTTAAAGGAATTTTTATAAAGTTGATTTTTAAGACATGATGATGTCATATATCTATGTTATACTATTGGAAAGTAAGGCTGTGTATATTGTGACTTGATGACATAGTTTTTATGTGTTTCTTGCTGCTCAGACCTGATTTATTTTCATTACTACTGAGTTGGCGTACTCACATTACTCCCTGCATGTTGTGTGCAGATTCAGGTGTTAGAGCTGGGTGAGCTGTCTATATGTTCCAGAGATTCTCGGAGGTTTGCGAGGTGGCTGCATGCGTCCGCAGTCCTGCTCCCTCTCTTGTTTAATATTATAGAATTTATTTTCATAGAGTTGTATATTTATGTAGATGCTCATGACCAGTGTCTCCGGGTTCTCGGGGGTTGTATTTATTATTCAGTATAGTTTTGACTATTTTTTATAATTGTTTAAAGGAAACTTTTATGGGAACTCAATAGAGTAAAGAGGTAAATGGGAGTTTTTTATGATTTTAGTGAAGTTCTGGCTGGCCTAGTTCCATGATAGGCGCCATCACGACTGGCCTGGATTTGGGGTCGTGACAGTTTGGTATTAGAGCCTTAGGTTGCATAGGACTCACCGGTCATGAGCAGGTTTAGTAGAGTCTTGCGGATCGGTACGGAGACCTATGTACTTATCTTCGAGAGGCTGCGGAACCCTTAGGAAAATCTCACATTTTTAAAAAATTCTTGTCGTGCGAATCCATTGTATTCAGCCAAGAGCGTAACTCCTGAATTCCTTCCATGTATTCGAGCGCACCTGAGAGCGCCTGGTATCAGCTGTGCATCGACGGCTTGTGGCTTCCATGGGTGAGATGTGATTTTGGCATATTGGTAATGGGCCAGTCTGGAGGACGTGAGGCCGGATTCATTCTGTGGCTTGATTGCTGAGATTTTCGTTGTGTGGGCACGTGTAATTTGGGGACTTGTATGTCCATTTGTGTTCTTATTGATGAGAATTGGTGACTAGATGCCTATGTGGTGGGCGTGAATTGATGGTTAGATGTGTTCAGACTGTGAAATGTGTCGAAAGGGTTGGTTGGAAATGTGGTAAGATTTATTGAGTGTTTGATTTCTGTCTCGATTTGATATATGGCCTTGAGTTGTGAGTATGTTGGAAGACCCCTCATGTTGTGTAGTTGTGGAGTGAAGCAGATTTGTCTGTTGGGTTATGAGTTCATGGTAATGTCTTTGAGTTGGTCATTTGCCCCAGTAATGTTCATGTATTTGATTGACGGTGTATTCCAGCCGTATTAGCACTCCTTGTTATTGTATTCATTAATGGCGCCCTGGCATATTCGCGTAGCCAGGAATAGCATACTCAGTATCTGAGGATGGCATTATAAGGATTCAGGGAGAAAAGGCTCTATGCCAATTCTCCGAGAGTGAATTTTGGCTCGGTTCAATAGCATTCTTGGGACACGTGGTGTCCAGTGAGGGTATCCATGTGGTCAGTCATGTGTGGGTAGAGCTTCCAGAAGCTCGAGATTTCTGTAACCCTCGCTCCAGTGTTAGTTCTGGTCTTCAGAAGGGGTATGGAGAGATAGCAATTGAGGTTAAACGAGCAGGGGTATCTCCTGGGGTTGTCCCAGGGCGTGTGGTCCCTATGTAGTTCTGTAATAAGTTCTCTTCTACCAGTAAAAGATATATGCTATAATTGGAGTTCAGATCGCTTGTGGAAGTTGGCGTGGCTATTGCGATGATGGATGCGAGATTGGTAATTGATTTGAGTGTTAGATGGTTTGGGTCATATAAGCTTATGAAGAATTTAGTTAAATCCCACCATAGCATGGTAGCAGTGTTAATGTGTGGGCATAGCCTTATTATCTTGATCCTTGGCCTTGAGCCAAGTGGGGGAGTTCGTTATTGATAAGTTGATTACATGATTATGTGTGGTATTGGTTTCAGTTCGAGGTATATTGGCAAATCAGTTATGACTTGCAGGCATGGGGTCTGGGAATGTCACGAGTAATGGAAATTTCTTCGATATATGTTGTAATATACTCTGTTGGGTAATTGGGTTCTATTGAATGATTTAGTGGAGACTGTAAAAGGTGTAGTGTGTGCAGTGTATGAATTTGCTTGTGGTATTCTACATATCGGTATCAGGAAGGTGAAAGTAATGACTTTAGATTCGCAGAAGTCTCTTCAGGGTAAGTTTTCTAATGTGGTGCATTTGGGGATAATTGAGGGAGTATTCAGTCGCTTATGAGCCTTAGACGGTATAGTTTTGTGCTTGGGCCGCGTGTGGTAAGTCTGGGTTGCAAATTTGTGGCATTATGGCGGGAAGAAGTATCAATTTGAAGGTAAGTCAAGAGAAACTTGGGTAAATAGAGCAACTTGGTAGTAGGTCGGATCAGCATGTTCAGGCTTGTTCAGTTTATAGTTATGGAAATTTTGATCTTACATATCATTTCAGAAGTGGGAATTTGGTTCTAAGGTTTATGGGCAAGGGTTTGGATTTCAAAATTTCAGCGGTATTGTGCTATTGGACCTATATGGGATAGGGTGACGTGGGATCACCCCGGGTATGTGCATGGTAAGATGCGTAATAGTTTGATAGTGTTGGAGAACAACTCTTGGCACGTTCGAGGACGAAAGTATGTTTAAGTGGGGGAGGATGTAACGACCCGGTCGGTCGTTCCGAGAATTTAGCCCCGTTTCCCTCGTTTCTGCTTCATTTTATGTGGTTTAGCTTCATTATGTGTGTGTTGGGTCGGTTGGTTCAGGTTCAGAGTGGTCATGGTGAGCATTGAGGCAATTAGTCTCTCAAGGTAGCCTAATAGTTGAGAAAGTCAACTGAGAGTTGACTTATTGGTGAACGACCTCGGAATGCGGATTTTATGGCTCGAATAGCTTCGTTAGGTGATTTGGGACTTAGGAGTGTGTTCGGAATATTTTTGTGATGTCCGGTGTAGAATTAGGCTTGAATTGGCGAAAGTTAGTTTTAGGCGATTTCCGGTCGGCAGTGGAAAATAGATTATCGAGGTCGGAATGGAATTCCGAAAATTGGAACAGGTTCGTAATGTCATTTTGGATATGTCTGAAAAATTTCAGATTAATCGGAGGTGTTTTGGTTGGTTTCGGCGTAGTTGGCAAATTTAGAAGTTTCAAAGTTCTTAGGTTTAAATTTGATGTAAATTTGGTGTTTTCGTGTTGTTTTTGGTGTTCCGAAGGATCGACTAAGTTTGAATGATGTTATGGGATATGTTGGTATGTTTGGTTGGGGCCCCGAGGGGCTCGTGATTGATTTCGGATGGTCGACGAGAAGTTGGAGTGAATTTTTGGAAAACATGTTGTGCTGGTTTGTTGGTGTTTTCGCACCTGCGAAAGGGGAGTCGCAGGTGTGATCACGCAGGAGCGGAAGGGGATGTCGCAGGTGCGAATTTTGCATGTATAGGAGAAGTCTGCAGGTGCGAGGATTTTTGTCACACCTGCGATGTCGCAGGTGCTAAAGTATGGTTGCAGGCGCGAGAATTTGGCCGTTAAGTTGGTTATCGCAGGTGCGCACCCTGGGACCGCATGTGCGGGTCCGCATGTGCGGAAATGACTGTGCAGAACAGTATAAAAGGAGCCCCTCCGCGAAATTTATTAGTTTTTCTTCAATTTGCATGCGGGAGGAGTCCATTGAAGGTGGTTTTGAGAGAGAATTTCAAGGTTCTTCAGCCAAGGTAAGTT
Source organism: Nicotiana knightiana (assembly GCA_005239525.1). NCBI lineage: Eukaryota > Viridiplantae > Streptophyta > Magnoliopsida > Solanales > Solanaceae > Nicotiana > Nicotiana knightiana. The sequence goes on along the minus strand of ML377101.1, from coordinate 123,303 downwards.
GTTTGATTGTTAATCCCGTTCTTATGCTATTTTATTGAGGTTAGGCTTGAAAATTAAAGGTTTTGGGTAGGAAAAAGTTGGAAAAATGGGAGGAAGGAATTGAGATTTCTTTTGAGGTTTTGGAATGGCAATATTGGTCCGATTTTAGTGTTCTTGGTATGTATAGAATCGTGGGAGGACGAGGGTTTTAATGATGTAAAAATTGCCGAATTCTGAGGCGTGGTCCCGGGGCTCGGGTTTTTCCGAATTTCGAGATTTTGTTTAAATTTGACGATTTTCGATTGAGTTGTGTTCCATGAGTATATATTGATAATGTTAACTGGTTTTTTGCTAGATTCGGAGCAATCAGGAGCCAATTTGAGGGGCAAAGGCATAGCGGACTAGTGTCGCGGCCCGGTAGAGGTAAGTAATGGTCTTAAATCTTATCGTAAGGGTATGTAACCCCGGACTGCACTATTTTCTCACTGAATTTGGAATGGCGCACATGTCGGATGACGAATATGTGGCGCGTACTGATTTTTGGGATTGGACTAGGTCCTCTCCGCGGCGACTAATGAGTTGCATATTTACTCAAAATCTTATGTTAAATTATGTTCTAAAGATTTGTGAAATATTTGGGCTATAAGCTGTGTTTGGGGCCTCGTGCCGATCTGTTTAGACCCTTTAAGGGTGTTTTACTACTATTTTCCTCTCTACCTGTTGATGGTTTTACTCAGCATCATTGTGCATACTGTTTTATTTGAAACTCAGCCTGATTTACCATTAAAATGATGTTTTCGGGTCGAGTACCCCGTTCTATTACTTCGCCTGAGGGGATTTTCGAGTGGTTCCACCGAGTGTGGCCGAGGGCCAAGAGTGATGGTGAGGTGCTGAGTGATATTAGCGCTTGGGCTGAAGGAGACCCTCCGGAGTCTGTACACACCCCCAGTGAGCGCACCGAGTGCGAGTGATTGGGAGGCATGAGTGGCTGTGAGGTGCTGAGTGATTGTGAGGTGCTGAGGGATTGTGAGGGGTTCCCGAGAGGCTGATTATGAAACATGTTTTTCCCGAGGTGCTACTATGATTTTTCTGCATTCATTTGCATACCAAATCCTTTGTTTTAAAGTTGTTTAAAATGTGCATTCTTTAAAGGACTTTTTATGAAGTTGATTTTTAAGACATGATGATTTCGTATATCTATGTTATACTATTGGAAAGTAAGGTTGTGTATATTGTGACTTGATGACATTGTTTTTATGTGTTTCTTGCTGCTCAGACCTGATTTATTTTCATTATTACTGAGTTGACGTACTCACATTACTCCCTGCATGTTGTGTGCAGATTCAGGTGTTAGGGCAGGGTGAGCTGTCTATCTGTTCTAGAGATTCTCGGAGGTTTGCGAGGTGGCTGCATGTGTCCGCAGTCCTGCTCCCTCTCTTGTTTAATATTATAGAATTTATTTCCGTTGAGTTGTATATTTATGTAGATGCTCATGACCAGTGTCTCCGGTTTCTCGGGGGTTGTATTTATTATTCAGTATAGTTTTGACGGTTTTTATAATTGTTAAAAGGAAACTTTTATGGGAAGTCAATATAGTAAAGAGGTAAATGGGAGTTTATTATGATTTGAGTGAAGTTCTGGCTGGCCTAGTTCCATGATAGGCGCCATTACAACTAGCCTAGATTTGGGGTCGCATCCTCGTCCGAAGGCATCGGTTCTCGCTGTAAGTAAGATCAAACTATTGTATTTATGGATTTCTACCATTTTTACATTGGGTTGAACGATTGATATTTCTTTGGTGTCAGTATTTTATTTTCATATTAGCAAAGTAAGCATGGAAATGATTCCATGTTTGGCTTAAAGGTTTTACTATATCACTTTGTCTTTATAAACGATAAATTATTTTCCCTTGCTGCTTTGCTATCTTGAAGTACGTTTGTAGCAAAGGACTTTTGACATTAATTTTTGTACTTTCATATATTGTTTAACTCTAACTATTTGTCGAGTTGAGTTAGCGAAAGTCTATGGATATAAATCAGATCCAATCGCCATAATTAAGAATTCTACTCAAAAGGTTAGTACTTCTTTCATACAAACATTCCTGTTTCTTGCTATTAACAGTATATTTTTGTTCTTTGGTCCTAAGGAGCCCAATTGGTTCACTTAGCGGTTCATGCCATAAATTTGTTCCTGAAGAAAACTATTACGAGAAGGGACCATGATATTCATCTCTATTGATGGCTAATTATGGAAGTTTTCAAAAAATATATAGTCTCCAGCAGTGGCATATTTCCTAAGTCTTGTTATGACTTAATTTTATGGTTCACTTGAACTCTAACAGAGTACGACCACCAGAAGTGGTAATACTTTGTATATCTCATTGTAACTAAGTTTTGTTAACCACCAGAAGTGATAATTTAGGCTTGTTATGGTTACAATTGAAGATAAGTTAGAGAAAATTTTTTCACTAAGTACATGCCTCGATTTGCTCCTGAAGTAGCAAATATCTTAAAAGAGGTCTGAAGCATCACAATGTGATGTGGTTAATGCACATTCAGATACTTATGTTCCATTCCCTGAAGGATAAGAACTTTTGATAAATATTAATCCATTCCCTGAAGTGAATGTGACAATATATGAACGCGCTCTTGATGTAAATATATTACAATTATCCTCCAGAAGAGGTAATATGATTGAGAGAATATATACTCAATATTTCGTATTTTAAATTTTTTCCTGAAGAAGTAACACAATTGAAATTTCCTCCTGAAGTAGGAAAATATTATGAAAGTGTGTCTTTTCGTGCTTAAACAAAATAATGAGCTATTCAAAGTTATTTTTAAGCACATTTTCATTCCCTGGAGTGAGTGAAGAAATACCTCTACTCACCTCCCGAAGAGCTAGAATAACAGAGGATATAAATATTATTTTGTGGCATAAAAATCATTGCCGCACGTACCTGTTGTACGTAAAGCATCTTGGAAATTTTATTAAGTATCATTCTAAGGAAAATGCATTCTTGTAGAATGCTTTCTACTGCACCACATTAATATATTATGGTTAATTATTGAGTTCCCCGAAGAAAATAACAACTCATATATCTTTCCCTGAATGATGTATTAACTATGTGGTTGCCGCTTAGATTATAAAATATTCAGATGTTAATGGCATTTCTCACTGAAGGAGACATTCGTCACAAAGTTGGGAGTAAAATTACTGAAATTCTTAATTTATTTATAATTTAGAATTGTCTTTATATTATTTATTTGATTACCATTTTCTCTCATGATACCACAAGTGTCTGAACAATATTTGATAGTACAAAATGTATCAATAACTCCTGAAGAGCTAACTGCTTGTCTAGAAGACACATGCCACCAGTAGTGTCTGATAAATATTAGATTGTAGATAATAAATGAAGGCTCTAGAAGAGTTTATACACAAATATGTCATTATTATTATATGATTATGGTCAAATCATATGTTGTAGTACCCCTGAAGTTTACTAATACAAATGGCTATCATATTGAGACTACAAATGATTGGAAGATTGAAAATCTTCATGTTTCCACAATCATAGGGGTAAAATAATATGTATGTGCGAAGTTACCCGCGTTATTATTTAATTTGTACTACATCATGTATCACAGTAAACCAGAAGTTTACTAATGCAAAAGCAGTCACAGTAAACCAGAAGTTTTACTGAGACAAAAGTAGCTACAGTAAATCAGAAATTTGCTAATACAAAAGTAGCCACAGTAAATGAGAAGTTTACTAATGCAAACGTTTATACTATAGTAAACCAGAAGTTTAGTAAGAGATAGCACATGTCATGATAAGCCTGAAGTTTCTAGTTGCCATTTTTAGATGAGCTATTTGAGAATTCAGATAAGCATATACTGAAGAACTAGAAGATTCTTCAAGAATTCTCTTGTGTTGCTTGTTATCATAATAAATTGTTTATACTAGCTAAAGTTGGGACTAAGACCCTAATCTGAAATATATAAAAGGTGAATATGGGCCCATTCACCTATCGTATGAACCACTTATAGATGCATATATGAGATGGTTACATGTACGATTATTGTCAACATGCAGTTTGGTATTTGAAATTGCTTTTATCAATTAAGAGCATAAATTTCAGATTATGAAATCAAGATAATTGATCTTGATGATGCTGGTTTATATCCAAGCTAGTTTAGCATTGAATACCTCCTATTAAAGGCTAAACTATTGCTTATGATAACAAATCCTCATGTGTTGGTCTAAGATTTTCTAAATGGCATATAGCAACACTTGTATGCATCAGGACAATAAAATATGATAAGTCCTCCCCTCACAATTGGTTTAGGATCAGAAACCAAATATTTTTACTACTATCTTTTGATGTGTGGTATATGATTAATTTCTCTACCACAATGCAGAAAGATATGTTTCCCAAAGAATATTGGGGATATATGCTAGTTTTTCTAACATTTGGGTGATGGAATAAACAGCTGAAAAATATGGTCTATGAATCGAGTTATCATTAGTATTATCCCCACTCAGAAGATAATTCAAGTCAAATGCCAGAAGCATTTGCTGATCCATAATTACATATTATATTTCAGCTGCGAATGCTCCTATTAAAATTAAAGTCCCTGAATGATGAATTTTACTGTATGCATGAAGCGTGGTAGACCAATCGGTTCCAAAGGTAACAACACTTGAAAATGATAGGAGCAAATTATCAAAATGATCATAATAAGGAGAAAATAAGCTCTAGAAGAGCCCACGACATAACATTTCATGAAACTCCAGAAGAAGTTCAGGTACCTGAAAATAAAGAAAGTAATGAGATCTCAACAATTTATGTCGCTTGCGAACCGATACCAAATGACCGTCGACGATATTTTTGATACAATATAGTGCACAATATTGTAAAAGATTGTGAGGATCGGACCTGTAGTCCAGACACCTGAAGATGTCATGCCATTTAAATGTAAGTCATAACCTATATGACTCATTTGATTAATTCTATATGAAGATCCCTGAAGGATTTAAAATGCCTGAAGCATATATTTCAAAGTATCGAGAATGTATTCAATCAAATTACAAAGGTTTTTGTACGATTTAAATCAGTCTGGGCGCATGTGATATAATCGCCTCAGTGAATATTTGCTGAAAGAAGGTTACATAAATGATGTTATTTGTCCACGTATTTTTTATATGAAAATATCATCAGAATTTGTTATACTTGCTGTGTATGTTGATGACATAAATCTTGTTGGAACTCTAGAAGAGCTCCAAAAGGCAATTAAATATCTTGAGAAAGAATTTGAGATGAAAGATATAGGAAAGATAAAACTTTGCATTGGTCTACAAATTAAACATTTAGCAGACGGGATCTTTATCCATCAATTTGCCTATACAGAAAAGGATCTTAAAACGCTTTTACATGGACAAAGCGCACCCATTAAGTACACCAATGGTTGTTCGATCACTTGAAGTAAATAAGGATTTGTTCCGACCTCCAGAAGAGGATGATGAACTCCTTGGTCCCGAAGTACTCTATCTCAGTGCAATTACTGCACTAATGTATCTTGCTAATGCTACAAGGCCTGACACAACATTTTCTGCTAATTTTCTAGCAAGATATGACTCTTTTGTACACAAAGTCTTTATCAGGGGGAGCAAAGTATGCAATGTACTCTTTTTTTCCTTGCTCAGGTTTTTTTCTCACTGGGCTTTTCCTGGTAAGGTTTTTAACAAGGTCACGTAATAATGAACATCCAAGGGGGAGTATTACAAAAATATTATTTTGGATGTCCATTTATTACTCTGTTGTAGATAATCTTCATGAAGAAGATTATCCATCTAGTACTCCATTGAAGTTTATCTACAAGTAGTTGATGCAGGCAGGTTGCAAGCAACTAAATGAAATGACTTGCAACAGCTTCTTAGTTTGATGAGATTAGTTTAAATCGATCGAAAATAGTGGTGGATAATATTCTCTACAAATTCAACTTTTGAGAAGATGGTATACAAGATTGGAATGCGGAGACTCAAATATTTGAAACAAGATTTTCATCAGGGGGAGTAAAATACGCGATTCACTCTTTTTTTCCTTACTAAGATTTTTCCCCACAGGGTTTTCCTTGTAAGGTTTTTAATGAGCCACCTAGCAATGCGTATTACTAAATATGTGTACTCTTATTCCTTCACTAGGAGTTTTCCCACGAGATTTTTCCTAGTAAGGTTTTAATGAGGCACATTATCTTTTAATGAACATCCAAGGGGGAGTGTTATAAATATATATTATATTATGGATGTTCATAAGCTTCCCGAAGAAGGTTATCCATATGGGACTCCGCAATAAATATGTTTATCTATTTGGTACTCTATTGGAAATAAGCTTCTTGAAGAAGCTTATCATTTCGGTACTCAATTATGGATAAACATTACCCTCGGTAGAAGATTATCTACACATAGTACAGTAGCAGCTTACAAGCAGCTTACATAGTAGCTTGCAGTAGCAGTTTACAAGCAGCTTACACAGCAGCTTGCAGTAGCTTGCACAACAGATTGCAGTAGCAACTTACAAGCAACTTACACAGCAGCTTGCAGTAGTAGCTTACACAACAACTTCCTTCTTCTATAATTAGAGGAGATTTCAGTGCATTATGTACATCAGTTTGAAAATTGAATAAGACATCAATCTCTCTCTATCTATACTTGTCTTCAATTTATTTCTTTACAACCGTTATTTCATAACAACCACAATTTTATCCCATATTTGGAGGTGTGAGGTTATTAACCTCCCACATTAAAACCATCAATAAATAAAACATTTTTGCAATGAAGTTTTTAAATGTTATATTAGTGTATCAGCTCCAAATAGAGAATTTATTGCTATAACTTGACATAACAGAGTTGTCGTTAACTATAACTAGAAAAATCAACAATAATTTCAGTCACTCCTCTAATTAGTCAAATTCTTTCTTTCTTCTGATTAGGGTTTTTTTTATTTGTAGTTCTTGTCCTCCCTTTTTGCTGCTTGTTCGACCGTTTTATATACATATATTTTTTGTTGTAATTACATTTTTGCTTGGGTTCTTCATTTGTTCTTTTCCGCTACAATTTCTGGGAATAACTTAGTCTAAAGGATCTTTTTAAATTCTTGGAGTAGATTTGGAAGTAGCCGAATCTGAAGGTAATTGTGGAATTGGAGGATTTATTTTTTGAGGTATACTCTAAATTATTCATGCCCATTGTATTGTAAGATATGATTTCTCTTTCTTGATTGATGTGGGATCTTCTCCTATAAAAATAGAAAGTTTTTAATGGATAAATACTGGATTGGAAATCCAAAGAAGTAGTTACTCGGTTTTGGATGAATTTTTAGAGTTTGTATTTAAGAATTTAGCTGTCGGAGAAACAATAAGATGTCTATGTCTTAAATGTGATTTTGATAAGTGAAAAACTAGAAATATAGTGCACGATCATTTCATTTGCAAGTAATTTCCTCAAAATTATATTATTTGAAATCTTTATAGTGAAAATGGGTATCAAAGGAGGTGGAATCTTCTTGAAATATAGATGTATTGTAAGAGACATTTCACTCATAAGATCCAATAGACACAATGTCTAATGATACATTTTGGCATCATAGTTACCAAGCTGCTGATGTAGGAATATCTTAACTATTGGGTGCATATAAAATATCAAATGAGGGGCATACGGATGATCCATGTAACTTACGATTTTATCAAAAATGGAAATAAAACATTATATGAAGGTAGGAAGCATAAAAATCTAGAGTTTATAATAAAATTATCATATAAAGATCGTAAGTGGATTAAGTGACTAGGCATTGACTATGATACTGGATTTGCTGAGAGATGCATTTGAAAATACAAAGTTACCTCCATTATTTTATGAGGTCAAAAAATTTATTAACAAACATGGCCTTTACTCTACCAAGATACATGCATATTCAAATAATTATATATTATATTTTGAAGGTAATTCAGTATCACGACACAAAATCTCTCCAAAGATCGTGATGGCGATTGTTGGTACGTAAGACATAACAAACTTAATGAACCATACATAAATAGAGCGTAATAAGTCTAACATTATAAATAAAATATGAAAATACTACATCAATCTCTCCATATCCTGTAACGACCCGGTCGGTCATTTTGAGTACTATAGCTCCGTTCTCCCACTTATTACTTTTTCTGTGCTCAATTGTTATTATGTGACTTGCTGGGGTGGTTGGTTTGGTTCCGGGGATGTTTCGAAATGAGTTGGGACACTTAATCCCAAAGTTGGAAGCCTAAGTTGAAAGATTCGACAGGATGTTGACTTATGTGTAAATGACTCCGGAATATAGTTTTGATGGTTCCAATAGCTCCGTATTTGGACTTAGGAGTGTGTCCGATTGGCAAATGTTGGAAAAGATAAATCTTGGAGAGTTGACTTTGTGGCTACCGGACTCGGATTTTTGTTTTGGAAGTTGGAATAGGTCCATTGTATCATTTATGACTTGTGTGCAAAATTTAAGGTTATCGGAGTTGGTTTGGTATGTTTCGGCTTTTGTTTTGGAAGTTAGAAGTTCATAAGTTCATTAGGCTTGAATCAATGTGCGGTTCGTGGTTTGAGTGTTGTTTGATGTGATTTGATACTTTTAACGAGTTCATATGACGTTTTAGGACTTGTTGGTATCTTTGGTTGAGGTCTCGGGGGCCTCAGGTGGATTTCAGATGGTTAACATATTGAAATTGGACTTAGAAGACTTACTGAAGTTGCTAATGCCTGTGCTTCTAGTTTCCTCTTTCGCGATCATGGAGGTTAAGGTCTGGCATGTGTGAATTTGGTCTACGCGATCGCAAAAATGGTCTGCTGTCATGGAGTTTTGAGATTTTTTGTTACGCGAACGCGGGTGCATGAACGGGTTCGCGAAGAAGGAAGGGAGATCTGGGATTCAGATGTGCTGATTCTTTGTGGTCGTGTGAGTTGGCCCGCGATCGGGTAGGTATTAGAGTTGGGTTAGCACATTCGCGATCCTGAAGGTACGTTCGCATAGAAGGATTTTTGGCCACTGAGGTATTTGTTCTTCCCGTCGCGTGAATTTATATGAGATCGTGATGTGTAATCACTGGGCAACAATGTTAAGATATCAAAATCGAGGGTTTGAACCTATTTTTCATATTTTGAGCTAGAGACCTCGAAATTGGGCGATTCTTGAAGGGATTTTCAAGGAGTTGATTGTGTAAATGATTCTAACTCGAATTTGGTTGGTATACATGAATCTATCATTGTTTTTACTATTGAATTAGTGTTTTGGTTTGGAAAAATTGTAGAAACTTCATGAATTTAATATGAGGATTTGAAGGTCAAGTTGAGATAAGAATTGAATAATTTTGGTATGGTTGGACTCATTGTTGAATGGTGTTCAGATTTTGTTAATTTTGTCAAATTTCAAGACGTGGCTCAGGGTTAACTTTGACTTTTGTTAATGAACCTTTCTTTATCATATGGAATTGGTTCTTATAACTTGTGTTGATTGTATTAAGTGTTTGTGGATGATTCAAGTCGTTCGGAAGCCGATTCGCAAAGTAAGGGCTTGTCACAGTAGAGATTTGCACGGTTTGAGGTAAGTAACACCTCTAAACTTTGGCTGATTGCCATGATATTTTTGAGCACGAGAGACTGGAGAGATTGGTAGTTGAGTGAGGCCGAGGGCCTGATTGTGAGTGAACTTTATGGGATCGGGCTACACACCGTAATAGGCTTTATTGATTTATGCCATGATTGGATTATATTAGCGCTTGGGCAGGATCCGCCCGTTTGGAGCCTGACATACTAGGAGTGAGCACAAATACCTATTTACTGCGAGTGCTGAGTGATTGAGAGTGTTGAGTGACTGGGAGTACCCAATGATTGAGCATGCTGAGTGAGATCGAATACTCCAGGAGTATTTATATCACTTTATCTCTGTGTTACACTACAATTAGCATGCACACTTGACATGCAGATATCGAGATGTGACATTCCTCATATTAGTCATACTTGGCATATTTTATTTGTGTTGTGCTCAAAATGTTAAAAACTAGAAAGCATGTCTACATTTCTGTAGCGTCTATAAACTAATTATTTGATTCCTCTATGAGTTATTACTGTTATTATCTGGATTTGGACTGTACCTTTGTTAGCTCGTCACCGCTTTCAGCCCAAGGTTAATCCTATTACTTATTGAGTAAATTGGGTTGGTTGTACTCATACTATACTCTGCACTTTGTGTGTAGATCCTGGTACTTTTGGGCACGACAGTTGCTAGATTTGGAGCTTAATCTGTTCGCAGACTATTGAGGTAGCTGCCTTGGCGTCCGCAGACCTCGATCGACTCTCCTTTATTTCAGTTTATTTGCACTATTCTATCTTTCTAGATAATTATTTTAGCATTTAGACTGTATTATCATTTAGATGCTCATATACTCAGTGACACCCAGATTTTGTGGTTGTCGGCTTGCCTAGTACTGTTATAGGTTCCATCACGACATATTGAGTTTTGGGTCATGATAAGTTGGAACCAGAGCCTAGGTTACATAAGTTTCACGAGTAATGAGCAGGTGCAGTAGAGTCTTGCGGATCGGTACAGAGATGTCTGTACTTGTCTTCGAGAGGCTACCGAACCCTTTAGAAAACTTCACTTTCTTGTATTCTTGTCGTGCGGATTTGTTGATTTCGAAAACTAAATTTCTACTATTCTATTCTCTCACATATGGTGAGGAAACGTGCTACCAGATCTGGCAGACGACCACTAGTACCACCAGCTAGGTCCATGAGAGGCCGGAGCCACGGTAGAGGCTGAGGTGCAGCTCGTACAACAGCTAGAGCGACGCCTGTAGAATAACCAGTTGCCCCAGCTTAGGAGCATATCCCAGATGTGGTTGAGCCGATGGGACCAGCTTAGGCACCAGTTGTGCCCATTTGATTGCAGGTCTTCAGGAGGCTCTGACCAAGATATTTACTGTATGCACTAGCCTTACTCAGGCGGTTTTAATTCCGGCCGCGCCAGCCACTTCTCAGGCCGGGGGAGGTGCTTAGACTCCCGCCGCCCGTACTCCAGAGCAGGTGGTCCAGGGACTTCAGACACCAGGGGTACTACTAGCACAGCAGGTTTCTGATGCTCAGGTCAAGGTGGGTCCTCCTATGAGTTACGAGGAGCAGAAGAGGCTAGAGAAATTTGGGAGGCTCAGGCCTCCATCATTTAGTGGGGCTGAGTCAGAGGATGCTCAGACTTCTTGGACAGGTGCCAGCGGATTCTTCGCACGGCGAGTATTCTGGAGATTAGTGGAGTCTCAATTTTTAGCTGTTGGGGGCAACCTTAGGATGGTGGGAGGCCTATGAGTTGAGTAAGCCAACCGGTGCTGCACCACTTATGTGGCACGAGTTTTCCATCCCCTTCTTGGAGAAGTTTGTTCCACAGACCCGCATGGAAGAGTTGCGTAGGTAGTTTGAGCAGCTACGCCAGGAGGGTATGTCTGTGACCCAGTATGAGATAAGGTTTTTGGAGTTGGCTCGTCATGCGATCTGCTTGGTTCCCATATAGAGGGAGAGGATTAGGAGGTTCATTTATGGCCACAACTATGGACTACGCTTCGTCATGACTCGGGAGATTACATCGAGTGCTAGCTTCGACGAGGTGGTTAATATTGCAAGGCGACTAGAGCAGGTCTGTAGCCAGGAGCATAAGGAGAGGGGGGCCAAGAAGCTTCGTGGTTTGGGCGGTTTCAACGGTGTTTCTTTTGGAGGGAAGTTCCACCACCAACATGAGTCATCCTTATAGGCCCGCTTAGATGGCTCATCTGGTTCATCGAGGTGAATCAGCTAGCCATGGTTCATACAGTACCCGTCCAAGCCAGTCATCTCTTAGTTCCCTCCCAGATTAGAGTTCATATCGTGCTCCATCAGTTCAGGGTTCATCTATGCTAGGTTCTTCTAGTAGTTAATCTAGTTCTCGGGGTCCGATTCAGTCCCCACCACCATCGAGGAGTTGCTTTGAGTGCGAGGAGTTTGGACATGTGTGGAGGCAGTGTCCTCGTCATTTTGGAGGTCCAGTTCATCAGAGGGGTCGGGTTTTGACTTCTGCACCAGTTACTTCACCACCCACCTAGCCAGCTCGAGGTAGGGCTCAGGCAGCTAGAGGTTGCCTTAAAGGGGGAGGCCGATCAGGTGGCGGTCAGGCTCAATGCTATGCTTCCCCTCCAGGCCAGAGGCCATTCCTTTAGACGCAGTGATCACAAGTATTATCTCAGTATGCTATAGGGATGCTTCTATATTATTTGACCCTAGTTCCACTTATTCTCATGTATCATCATATTTTGCTCGTTATCCATATTGATACCCAATTTCTCCCTCATATTTTTAAAACGTATATATATACTTTCAAATAGTATATTTGCATCATAATCTAGTTTATAAACCTATACAAGTATTTTTCATAATTTTTAAAGGCTTTAAATTAATTTCTTTTTACATTTTATTGTATAAATATCCAACAATTATTCTTCAAATTATTTTTGTGATGATTTAAATATCCAAACTTGTTATTTACACCAATATGTATGTTTTTAAATATTTTACTACATTTTTTTCATAATTAAATTTGCATTTTAGGCTAATTAAATATTTTTGCAATAATAGCCTATATTCATGTATAATTACATTATTTATGCCAAGAAAATAACTTTTTATATTTTTAGAACGTTAAGTTATTATTTTTAATCATTTTAGTGCACAAATAATATTTTTGTTATTTATTAATCAATTTTATAAATTATTTTGATAAATTATTGGGTATTTAAAAACTAGCCCCAATTTCTACATTTTCGGACCAAATAATGGCCCAAAGCACCCAATAATCTTAGCCCAATAACCCCAGCCCAACACAAACAACCCACTAATCCCAACCCGGTCGGTACCCGCTTCACACGACCCGACCCATTCACTTTTTAATCCTGACCGTTGATCTCTTAAGATCAACGACCCTTGTTATTTCCCTCCTTTTAGTTATCCCCTCACCCATAACCCTAATCACTCCCCTCTAATCCTCCGCCCTAATATTCTCTAATTCCCCTTCTCCCTCCTAAAGAACCCTAGCCGCCGCCCCCTAAATTTTCTTCTAATCCCACATAATATGGGATTCAATGGCTATTTCTTACCATACTCGACCCCTCTCTGGTACTGTCTACTATTCTATAGTGCTTTCCGAAACATGGCAAGCAGATTTCTTCAAAATCGAGCCAAAATCAGTTTAAATCCATGATTTTTGTGCGTTATTCCGTCTATATTCATCCTATGCTACTATTATTCCGAACATTTGTTTATATTATGTTGATTCTTACTTTCCCTAAAACATGGCAAGTAGATCTCTTCAAAATCGATTCAAATCCCTGATTTTTGAGTGTTATTCCGTCTATATTCATCCTATTCTACTGTGAGTCTGGTTTTTTCTTATATTCTGTCAATATTTACTTTCCTTGAGAAACTAGGGTTTGCAGATTTCATAAATTGATTTTTGGACTTATTTGTATATTTATTTTCCATGTTTATTGCTTGAATCACTCTGTTACCGTTTGATTCTTAATATTATATAAACCCCTCCCCCATTCCCTTATAAACATAAATTGAATGGCTAATTTTCATTGAAAATATTAAGGCTTTTACTCTATGTTCGTTTATTATCTTGTTCTGTTTTTGGAACTTGGCCTGCTGAAATCCAAGGCCACCGGATTTCCTACTTTCCGACCTTTCTTGGGTGTGAGCACTACCCTGGTTTTTTGAAACCCTTGGGAACTTGACATATACGAGATTCTGGGTCCTGATTACTGTTCTTTTCTTGTTTATTGAGCAATAACTGGTTAGTTTCTCAACCTTCGCAATGTTTATTCCATTATGTTCTAATTAACATGTCTATATTCTCTGAAATTGCATGATTTGGTATAATTCCCCGACTTGCTTCATGTGTAATTCTGCCTATAGCATGATCTTCTTTAACATTGTCTCACGCCTAAACTGTTAGCCCTAAAGATGTCTTTGTATCTAACTTTGGCAATTTGGACAGTTTGAAGCATGTTCGGCTTAATGTTATTGATAATTTGAGTATTTGCATTGATTGTCTAGCCTAGTCCTGTTTTCTGCCTGATTCTGAACCTCTCTAGTGATTAACTTATGCTATTAGTATGACCTAATATGTTAAAACCTTCACTCTAAGTGTGTAGTGTGCTCCTATGACTATATTTGTCACTTATTTTGTTCTTGCTCTACCCAGTTCTGTACCCCTAATAATTAAGTGGAACCTCTCAGACTAGTTTTGCCTAAATTATGATTCTGCTTGCCTCATTTGTATAAGTTATACTGTTTGATCCCTATGTTTAGCATAATATGATCCTGTAGGTTTTAAACTTGTTGCATTAGTGACAACTATTTGTCTTACTAGCCTAATGCTCCTTGCCTATTAACTTGGTAATCCCATCAGCTTCAGGCTCCTTGTTTCTTATTAACATGTCACCCTGCCCCAATGTGTTAGCTTGTTTCTTGAGTCCATTTTCATTATGTGATCATTTTGTAGTGTTTGCAAATGCTTTTCCAAACCTTATTACTTTATTACTATTTTCATTGGTTGCTTCATGTTATGAGTCTCTAATTCTTGGCCGGCTGAAAGCCAAGGCCCCCTAAAATTCTCCATTAACCTCCCTAGTGTGAGCACTGCTCCGGGTCCATTTTGAGACCCTTGTGAACTCTGACACACTAGGGTCTAAGATTATTTGGCCTCTTTATCCTAATTGCTCAATTTTGCCCCTTTCTATCTACTGAATAAGCCAATTGACTTGTGTAAACGACTGTTTTCTGGACCTTTTGATCAACTATGGCTACTGGGTTTGGGGTATCTTGTGTAAATGGAGATTGTTTTCCGTGTTTGATCAACCGTGATTTCTAGGTTGGGGTGAAACCTGTATGGGTATGAATTTGAAGGCCTGGCTGGGCTGGGTATATTTTAGTCCTGTCTTAGGCCCACTATAGTTATTTCTGTCACTTTGTAATTTATTTCATTACTGGTCCTGTAATAATTTTGTACTAACAATTGGGATATTAGTAAAATTGGAAAAAATGGGCTTATTCCATGTTTGCATGAAAATGGTAGAAATCCTGCCTATATGATATGAGTATTTAATATGTTCAACATGCTTTGCTTCCATGTGTTTTGTTAGATATCATGCCTATTGGACATAAATAACCCCTCCTGTTCTCATGTTCCATTCTCACATTATCATTTGCCTATTACACTACAAACGCAGTAATTATTCGTTCAAACTATTTCATGTTATATAATGTGCCTATAGGAAATAAATGTCAATGACCATTCTTTCAATTTGCATAACTGCTGCATAACTACAACATATTCATTAGATACCATAACCATAAGAGTATACTAGCTTATGTTCTACTGATCTTCATTCAGAAATTATGCCTATAGGACTTTAATTGGTTAATTTTCTATTGTTATCATACTGCTCACCTAGAAGTCATGCCTATAGGGTCTAAGTATAAAAAATTAGTTTCAATCAGTAATCGTTAGAAATCCTGCCTATAGGGTATTACCACTCGCTTTTAAGTGTTAATACTGAACTTTTAAGCACTGTTTCATTGCTTAGCCATGCCACTATTAGAAAGCATGCCCATAGGATCAAACTGAGTAATTCTGAGTATTTCCAATGGTTACCCCTGCCAACTACTGCATAAATCACCTAAAGATCATGTCTATATGTTTAATCACTTATAATCTATAATTTCATAATCAACATGCAATACCAAATACCCTAAAATTGTATAGTTGTTTAGAAATCATGTCTATAAGTTTAAAGTGGCACCTTACATCTGAAATTGCATGCACGTTTGTATCCGAGTTCACATAAAAACCATGTCTACATGGCTTAATGGCTTTAATTTGCCTCAATTCTTAAACTGTCTAACACCTAATGTGAGAATTTATTTGCTTGCATTTGTTGTCTAAGTTTGGAGGCTAACTTGGGTCCTTGATTGCCTTTACATGAAGTCCAACTTGTTTTGTATGTTTCCTAGATTTATCATTTTTGAGCAGCTTGAGTTAAGTCTATAACCACCCAAAATAAGGGTCCAAATGCCTCCTGGGCCATAGGTATGGGACGGGTAGTGCACACATAAGGTACGTTTTAAAATAAACTAGTGCGCTTTAGGTAAAAACATAAAGATAGTAATCGGGTAGCAGGAGATGATAGTCCGTGCTTGCTGAATAATGCGAGTAACACCCCATCTCGAGGGAGTTACGAAGTATTATTTATGTTTCACGTTATCCTTTAGGATAAAAAACACAGGACCCCCATCTTTTCCTTAAATCAATTGTTTGTACCTACTCAAGGTCTTTTAATAATGAATTTTCCCAAACTTCTTATTTTCTCTCTGTTTATCTGACTAATTCATATAATTCGAGTTCGGCCGGGACCCACAATTGTGAACCTCTAAGAGTGCCTAACACCTTCTCTTCGAGGTATATTTAGCCCTTACCTGATCTTTGGTGACACAAACTGGTTAAACCCGAGTCATATACATATAGGTGCCCTAACGCACCTTAAAACCGTTAGGTGACGACTCTCTCTTTTAACACCTCATTTAAAAGAGATGCCATGTGTCGAAACCTGATTTCGCAAGAAAAAAGGGTGTNCAAACTTCTTGTTTTCTCTCTGTTTATCTGACTAAATCATATAATTTGAGTTCGGCCGGGACCCACAATTGTGAACCTCTAAGAGTGCCTAACACCTTCTCTTCGAGGTAATTTGAGCCCTTATCTGATCTTTGGTGACACAAACTGGTTAAACCCGAGTCATATACATATAAGTGCCCTAACACACCTTAAAACTGTTAGGTGATGACTCTCTCTTTTAACACCTCATTTAAAAGAGATGTCATGTGTCGAAACCTGATTTCGCAAGAAAAAGGGGTGCGACAACATGTCGACTCTACTGGGGATATTTATTTAGGCTCTTACCATAGCGAACTTGGTCTATATAAATTAGTCTTCTTTGATAAACGTGTTTCCTTGTTCTTTATTGTTACATGAATATCCCGCTCCCATTTTCCCTTTTCATTGCTGCATGCCCACCCTTCCCCCTATTTTCCCTTTATTTGAATTCGCATGAATATGCAAATCTCTGCTCAATTTGGTCATAACATGCGTTTTCCTTATTTCTAGTCATGTTTGCTTACTCCAAGAAATTTCTTAAGAATCGCTACATCATGTCTCTCCCCCACCCTTACTCCCTCATTTACTTTATTACAGCTTCCACATTGCGCGAACTAACTTCTTCCTTGTTTTATTTCTTTTCATGTCTTTACGTTTCATTTAATAGTGCATTTACTGTCTTCATCATGCAAAATCTTTGACAACGTGTTGTTTTATCTTTGCATAAAGCATGCTCCACATTATATTCCAGTCGTGCGTAATTAATACCATAGCGACGCTTGATGAGTGTCCACGCTCTTCCTAAATCACCCTTTAAAAAAGGCTTATTCTAATCGATCAGTGATGCAGTCGACAGTTCTGTGCCTTTCCCTCTCAAGTTGTCCGCTTGAGGGTACCGGTCTAGAGTCTTCTAGAAACCCCCACTCTAATATTAACTGCGCATGCATCATGTCCAAACCTAGTATGGGTTAGAACGCTGTCCGCGTGATAACCCACTAAGACAAGCCTTGTCTAAAGTCCACCGGGATTTCAATAATCCCAATGGACACAATCACGATCTGTGCATTATTTGGAGAAAAACATGCTGATATGTTGATCATTAACGTGTAAATAACCAAAGCCGGAGGGGGAAAGGGCGAACTTTATTTTTCTTGCAGAAATGAGGCACGAAGTCCCTAGGTTTTTCTTGGTTCAAAATATCCCACCTTTATTGCTCGATTGGTGGGAAAATCTTTCATCAAGTGACAAAATCATGTGAAAAGAGTCCTCGGGAATTTACCCTCCTTGTTAGTCATTCAGCCAAATAATGTATTAATTGAGTCCGCCACCATGTTTTGGGATGAGAAGAGAGCCATCTTCCTTTTTGGAAACATAGAAATGACTCCCATTTTAGAAGAAATAAGAGGCTTCGTTGGGCTCCCATGGGATAGCCCTGGTTTGTTGGTATTAGAAAAACCCACTTCTCGAGGTTTCTTGAAAATGATGGGTTTCAGGAAAAATGATGGGTTCCAAAATGGTTCAGTACAAAACAGAATTCCAGGGGAATGCCATTCCATTCAAGATCGAGGCACAACACATGTGGTATCAAAAGATCCTTGTGGAGAAAGATACCATCGAACCAGATCGGTATCATGTCGGCCATGTGTACTTCTACCCATCATGGTTTGTCGATGACATAGCGGGAGAGGTCAAGCCAGGGGTTAATTTGAGGAATAGGGTCATAGATGACGCTGCTGAAGCACAAGTCAAATACAGGAGGATGCGCAAAAGGGTTTTCGAGTTTGAAGCCAGGAATTTAGAACAACATAAAGTGGACATGGAAGCAATCAACGAGTGGAGGGGAATCGCTACTAAGTCAACATAGAGGTTGGAGTATTTGGAGCAGGGGTGATGAAGATTGAGGGAAGGATGAGGAAAAGGGTCTCAGATTGTCAGAACGCAGAGGGCAGTGAAGGAGGACATCTAGCAAGGGCATATATGCTGTTGGACATGCGCGACCTGGAGAATCTTATTGATGGAGCAAAGAAGGCCAAGCATGGAGAAGGTCCCTCTGGGACCAAGTAGATTAGGAATGATGTTTTACTTGCTTTCTAGATTCGTTTTAGATTTTGATTGTAATAAGGCAAATGCCATTAGTGACTCTTTATAATTATTGTCGTTTTAGTAGAGATTTGGTCTATTTATCATATTAATGAAATGGTGCAGTTACTGGCATTGCATTTTCTCCAAATCTATATGTCTCTAGGCCTACCTCGGGCACAATGAGGTCCCCAAATTAGGACGTGAGTTTATAATTCCGCAATAAGTGTTTAAATATCAAAAATATCCTTTTAATACTCCTTACTGACATGTTTACCTTTTTGTTTTCTTCCTTTTGTTTATTCCCATCCCTAAAGGTTGGTTCGTACATACTGGCATCATCAACATATCACACCAGATCTAGGGGTCCTCCACCTCCTACTCCTCCAAGTGATCCCAAAGACAAAGGAAAAGCTAAAATAGACGATATGAGTGGTATCAGGAAAGACAACGCTACACATGCAGAGAATGTCGAAACTTCAGATGGTCGGGGTGCTCTAGTACATAATGTTTTGGTTTTATGGTAAGAACAGAAGATATTGGAGTTACAAGGGGAACTTGAGCAGGTCCGTAACTTGGAAAACCTTTCCCTTACCTTGAATATTCCCGACATTAACCAACAAAACACCCACAACCCAGCGCCTCCTCAAAACACACAAAATCAGCACCCACAAAACCCTCCCGCACCTCATCAATACGCCACTCCTCCCCAAAATCCTAATCCTCTACCAATACCAACCCCTCCACAACATCACCATCATCCTACCCAGTATCCACAAACTACCACCTACCACACTCCTCAAAATGCAGCTCAACCTACCCCTGATCCCCAAAAATCAACCAACGACCACCAGTACGCCCAAATTCCTTGAGTCCACCAAAGTAACCCCATATTCATGGAAACCTTACCCCACACTTCACAACAAACCCTGTATACACCAGAATCCGTCGAGAAGGACCTGCTCATCAAGAACATGGCGGAGGAACTTATGAAGCTTACTAGTCGAGTCCAAGGTGTTGAAGGTGGTAAGGGAGTCAAAGGTTTGAACTATGAGGATTTGTGTATTCAGTGGGACGTAGAACTGCCAGAGGGTTACAAACCTCCTAAGTTCGAAATGTTCGATGGGACAGGTGATCCGATGGTACATTTGAGGACGTATTGTAACAAGCTCGTAAGGGTTGGTAAAGATGAAAGAATCCGCATGAAGTTATTCATGAGGAGCCTCAGTGGAGACGCCCTATCCTGGTACATCAGTCAAAACCCAAAGAAATGGGTTAACTGGGTAAATGTGGTGTCAGATTTTATGGATCGGTTCACATTCAATATAAAGAATGCACCAGACGTCTTCTATATATAGAATTTGTAGAAGAAGCCAACAAAAACTTTCCACGAGTATGCTACTCGATGGATATCAGAAGCTACGAAAGTAAGGCCAGCACTAGAAGAAAAGTAAATGAATAAGTTCATTGTCCGAGCTCAGGATCCGCAATATTACGAGAGGTTGATGGTCATTGAAAGCCATAAATTTTCCGACATCATCAAATTGGGAGAAAGAATAGAAGAGGGAAGTAAAAGTGGAATGGTAAAATTTTTTGAGGCACTCCAGGCAACGAATAAAGCCTTATAGTCGGGCGATATATCTAAAAAGAAGGAAGTAGGGGCAATGATGGTAGCCCAAGGTCCGAAGTCTCCTATCACATACCAAACACCTCCACCCACATATCAGCCTTCACCTCCCAGCTATCAACAACCCTCCACCATTTACCATACTTACAACACACAGCCACCATACTACCACTGACCACCAGCCTACCAAAACTACCAAAAACCCAGACTAAATTTCGACCGCATACCGCCAAGATAATACACTCCTATTGCTGAACCCATCGACCAGTTGTATGAGAGACTGAAAGCTACCGGTTATGTCACTCCCGTTCCCGCTGTTTCCATGAAAAACTCCTCCTAGTGGGTCAATCCAAACAAGACATGTGCCTACCATTTGGGCATGAAGGGTCACACTATTGATGAATGTCTCACTCTGAAGGAAAAGATCCAGACATTAATTGACACCAAGGTTATAAAAGAGAAAGAGGCTGTACCTAATGTCTGTAACAGTCCTCTCCTGGATCACAGGGGCTAGGGGTAAATGTGATAGAAACTGATGAAGAATGGGATCCGGAAGGGTCAATCAGGCTGATTTAGGAAGGGAATGATCCTAAAATACCTCCAGTCACTCTCACACCTATTGTGGTACAGATACAGTCACCGATTGAAGTTGAGGTAGCCGCATCAACTCCATTCGAGGTTGAAGCAACAACACCCTCAGCCACGCCAACTCCGTTCGAAGTAGAAGTGACCACACCATTTACCGTGATGGTAGCGCCTACAACGTCCTTTAAGTACAAGCTATACCTCGGGACTATGCTAGGGGAAAATGGAAGAAACCGGTGCAACACAAGGTATGATAAGAACTGATAGGGTCTATATGCCCGAGCATTTGGGAGGAACAAGTAAAGAAGCCACTTCCAAGCAGCCTATTATTGAAACTGGTCCGAACGATCTTTGGAGAAAGTTGCAAGCAAGAGAGTATTCGGTGGTTGATCATCTGAACAAAACCCCTGCTCAGGTATCCATTCTATCACTACTACAGAATTCTGAGGCGCATAGGAATGAGTTGATGAAAGTGTTGAACGAGGCTTATGTACCCAACAACATTACCAGTGGAGAGATGGCCAATATAGTAGTAAAAGTATTAGAAATCCATAAGATTACTTTCCACGAAGATGAATTGCCGCCGGAAGGGTTGACACAACAGGGCACTGCACATCACAGTGCATTGCGTAGACAAATTCATTGCCAGAGTCTTGATAGATTTGGTGTTCAAGTCTCAACATCTGTCCGTTGACTACTTTGAAGAGATTGGGCAAAGGTTTTCATGAGATACGAGGAGGGACTATGAACGTGAAAGCATTCGATGGGTCTCAAAGGGACAAGATTAGGGAAACCAAACTCTGTTTGCAGATGGGCCCGACTTGGTTTGATGTCGAATTTCAAGGGCTAGACATATCCGCCTCATACAATCTGCTGTTAGGATGAATCTAGATACATGCTGCTGGGGTTGTAGCTTCTACTCTGCTTCAGGTTATGAAGTTCGAATGGAACCATCAGGAAGTGATCATCCATGGAGACGGGAGTAATCCTGTTTACACCAATCAAACTGTTACAGTTATGGAAAATAAAGGAAGTTGGGTGGAGAGACTTACCATCGCATTAAGCGTGTCAACGCGATTGAGAAAGATAAATGGCGGAGTAAAAAAATAGAGAGCATATTGGCATGGGAAATATATGAACCTGGTAAAGGTCTCGGAAAGAATCTCCAGGGTATCGCAAAACCAATACAGCTAAAGCGTCACGGCACAACCTTCAGACTTGGATATCAGTACACCTGGCACGAGTATCAGATTTGGTCACCACCATGGCGCGGTCCTTATCACCCTCTTGAGAAACCAGTACCACATTTGAGCCAATCCTTCTATCAGGACGATATGATGTGGGGATCTGAAGAAGACGAAATTTCTAGCTGGTTTAAGGAATCTATTTTTGGAAGATGAAGATATGGACTGCAGCACAATAGTTGAGGAGGAGGAAGAGGATGGCCTCGTCATCCACACATTGGAGAAGGGAGTTGTTCTCAGAAACTGAACCGCCACACCATCACGGGCCTGCCGAGTTCCGGGGTAGCTAGGCTTCTAGCATCATTTATCTTGAAACAGTTTTTATGGGCATTTTGAAGATATTTTTTTAGTATTTTCTTATTTTGCTTTGAAACAATTATTTGGATCGTTAAAATTTCTTTTGTTTGACATTTTGATATTTATCAATGGTTTGCTATTTTATTATTTATTTTTATCTTTTACAATTTTCTCTCTACAACATTATTATTACTTATCCTGATGAACCAACAACATTGACATGTAATGAGATAATGCAACATAAGGATAGTGACTCAGAGGAGATAGAAGAAGAAGATATAATACCTGAGGAAATTGTTAGAGGAGTGGAAAATTTTGAGAACAAGAATAAGTCCATTATGGAAGAAACCGAGATAGCCAATTTGGGAAATTCTGAAACAGTAAAAAAAACTCGCATAAGCATTCATCTGTCACCATCGAGAAAGAAGAGTACACCCGTTTCCTAAAAGAGTATGAATATATTTTCGCATGGTCTTATGATGATATGACTGGTTTGAGCACGCCTATAGTGGCTCATAAACTACCTACCAATCCAATGTGTCCGCCTGTAAAGCAGAAGCTACGAAAGTTCAAGCCAGATATGAGTCTGAAATCAAAGAAGAGGTCACCAAGCAGATCACAGATAAGGTTCTCAGACTGGTCGAATAACCAACTTGGTTGGCCAACATCGTGCCAATTCCAAAGAAAGATGGGAAAGTCAGAGTATGTATCGATTACCGAGACTTAAACAGAGCAAGTACCAAAGATGATTTCCCGTTACCCAATATACACATACTGATCTACAACTGTTCCGAGCATGAACTCCAGTCTTTTGTGGATTGCTTCACGGGATATCATTAGATCTGGATGGATGAAGATGATGTCGAGATGATATATTTTATTACACCGTGGGGGTTATACTGCTATAAAATGATGCCGTTTGGTCTGAAGAATGCTGGGGCTACTATATGAGAGCCATGACAACCATTTTCCATGACATAATACACAAGGAAATAAAAGTATACGTGGACGACGTCATCATCAAATCTAATAAGGGTACGTATCACATAGAAGACTTGAGGAAGTTCTTTGATCATCTTCGAAGGTAGAATTTGAACTTGATCCCCGTAAATGTGCTTTTGGGGTTCCTGCCAGAAATTTGTTAGGATTCATCGTCAGCCTCCGAGGAATTGAGCTAGACCCGTCAAAGTCAAGGCTATCAAGGATTTTCCACCTCCAAAGAACAAGAAGGATGTGATGAGTTTCTTGGGGCGTCTCAATTACATCAGCCGCTTCATAGCACAATCGACCGTGATGTGTGAGCCGATTTTCAAAATGTTAAAGAAGGATGCCGCAACAAGTTGGACTGAAGACTGCCATAAATATTTTGACAAAATCAAGTAATATTTTTCCACACCACCAGTCCTGGTCCCGTCGGAACTTGGTAGACCTTTGCTACTCTATCTGTCCGTTCTAGATGGAGCTTTCAGTTGTGTCTTGGGAAAACACGATGAGACGGGAAGGAAAGAACATGCCATATACTATTTGTGTAAGGAGTTCACATCCTACGAAGCACGATATTCTTTGCTGGAACACACCTGCTGTGCTCTGACATGGATAGCTCAGAAATTGAGGCACTACTTCTGTGCCTATACCATATATCTCATATCAAGAATGGATCCTCTGAAATACATTTTCCAGAAAGCCATGCCTACAGGGAATCTGGCAAAATGGTAGATACTGTTGAGTGAATTTGACATTGCATATGTAACTCAGAAGGCGGTTAAGGGACATTCATTAGCAAATCATCTCGCAGAAAATCTTGTGGGAGGAGAATACGAACCACAGAAAACGTATTTTTATGATGAAGAAGTATCATCTGTAGGAGAAGATATCCCTGAAACCTACGACAGTTGAAGAATGTTTTTTGATGGGGCCGCAAATTTTAAAGGAGTGGGTATCAGAGCCATTTTAGTGTCAGAAACAAGTCAACATTACCCGGTATCCGCAAAACTCAGATTCTCGTGCACCAACAATATGGTAGAATATGAGGCTTGCATCTTGGGGTTCAGTTTGTCCATTGAGATGAATATCCAGGAATTGCTGGTAATTGGTGATTCAGACCTTCTGATACATCAAGTTCTAGGAGAGTGGGCCACAAAGAATACATAAATATTACCATATCTATATCATGTGCAAGAGTTGATGAAGAGGTTCACAAAGATAGTGTTCAGGAATGTCCCGAGAATCCAGAATAAGTTCGTAGATGCATTGGCCACTTTGTCTTCCATAATACAACACCCGGACAAAAAATTCATCGACCTTATCCCATTAAGGATCCAGAATCAGGCAGCTTACTGTGCTCTTGTTGAATAAGAAATGGATGGGAAGCCGTGGTTCCATGATATAAAGGAATGCTTGACAAAAGGAGAGTACCCGGAGCATGCGAATCATACTTAGAAACGCACGCTCCGAATATTATCCAACCACTTCTTCCAAACTGGGGAATTCTATACAGAAGAACGCTAGACCTAGGATTATTACGGTATGTTGACGCCAAGGAAGCTTCCAAATATCTCGAAGAGATACATACCAGAACTTGCGGACCACACATGAACGGTTTTGTTTTAGCCAAGAATATATTGAGAGCAGGATATTTTTGGATGACTATGGAAACAGACTGTATCAGGTATGTACAAAAGTGTCATAAATGCCAAATACATGCAGATATGATACGGGTGCCACCAAATGAACTCAATACAACGAGTGCACCTTAGACTTTTGCCTATTGGGGAATGGATGTTATCGATCCGATCGAACCCACTGCTTCAAATGGACACAGGTTCATTATAGTGGCCATAAACTACTTCACAAAATGGGTTGAGGCTGCATTTTACAAGGCTGTAACCAAGAAAGTCATCGCAGAATTTGTTAGGGATCATATTGTTTGCCGACTCGGGGTTCCAGAATCCATCATCACGACAACGCTGTCAACCTCAACAGCGCTATGTGTGAAACCTTCAAAATCAAGCATAAGAATTCCACAGCATACATGCCTCAAATGAATGGAGCCGTGGAGGCCGCAAACAAGAATATCAAGAAAATATTGAGAAAGATAGTAGACAACCACGCGCAATGGCACGCAAAGTTACCATTTGCCTTATTGGGGTATCGTACCACAGTCCGCACATCAATCAGGGTAACTCCCTACTTGTTGGTCTATGGTACTGAAGTTGTAATTCCCAGCGAAGTATAAATTCCTTCTTTAAAAATCATACAAGAAGTTGAATTCAGTGATGCAAAATGGATAAGAAGTCGCTACGAACAATTAGCTCTCAGTGACGGGAAAATAATGACAGCAGTATATGACGGTCAACTTTACCAGAACAGAATGTTCAAAGCTTTCAACAAAAGGTTCATACCTAGACAGTTCACACCACGGTAGCTGGTACTGAAGCGGATCTTCCCGCATCAAGATGAAGCCAAAGGGAAATTTTCACCCAATTGGCAAGGGCCCTACATGGTTCATAAAGTACTAATGGGAGGAGTGCTCATACTTGAAGAGATGGACAAAGAAATTTGGCCAAAGCCTATCAACTCAGACGCAATCTAGAGATATTATGTTTAGAATGTTTATCTGATGTAACTGAACTATGCTTGACCTGATTCCCGTTTAAGAGGGATACGTAGGTAGCCCTGTGGGTTCAGTCACAATTCAATAAAATCTTCATTTTCCCCATGGTCAGAAACTGGGGCAGAATTTTGAGGAGGACCCTCAAAATTCTGGAGCAAGTCCGGCCAACTTTGTCATATACAGAACGGTCAAAGAACCGCCTATTAAACTGGGGCATAATTTTGAGGTGGACCATCAAATTCTAATGCAAGTAAGTCGCAATGTCTCTAAAAGTGTCACAGTCATTGGTTCATCCAACTTATTTGATATTGCATACTACTATGTTTTAAATAACCATATTCATCAAATGCACGCATATTCTTTCCCGGAAACTTTACTTTTATAAACAGCCAAATGCTACCCTAGGTAACTTGAACAGGATCTCGATACAGGGCAAAAGTAAAGCAAAGCAGAGCAAAGGAAAGAAAAGTAAAGCGAGCAAGAGAAGGCACGAACCAACCTTCCCCGCAAAACCCACGATATTTCTTTGGATGTAGGAACAAGGAATATTCGCAAATACGTACACACATCATAATCACTATCTTCATAACGACAAAGCTCCCAAACGCAAACATATCTCCAGCTAAGAAATACTCTGCTACCACTCATTATCTTTTCCTGGCATGATACTAAGCATTGTCTCCCATTTTGCATGAGGCTAAACCCTGCCTCCTCAACTACATGAGGCTAAGCATCGCCTTTCATTTTCATGAGACTAAGCATTATCTCCCTTTCTTGCATGAGGATAAGCCCTGTCTCCTCAACTGCATAAGTCTAAGCATTGCCTTTTCTTGCATGAGACTAAGCATTGTCTCCCATTTTGCATGAGGCTAAACCCTGCCTCCTTAACTGCATAAGGCTGGGCATTGCCTCTCTTTGCATAAGACTAAGCATTGTCTCCCATTTTGCATGAGGCTAAGACCTGCCTCCTTAACTGCATAAGGCTAAGAATTTCCTTTCCTTGCATGAGAGTAAGCATTGTCTTCCATTTTTCATGAGGCTAAGCCCTGCCTCCTTAACTGCATAAGGCCAAGCATTGCCTCTCCTTGCATGAGACTAAGCATTGTCTCCCATTTTTCATGAGGCTAAGCCCTGCCTCCTTAACTGCAAAAGGCTAAGCACTGCCTTTCTTTGCATGCGACTAAGCATTGTCTCCCATTTTGCATGAGGCTAAGCCCTACCTCCTCAACTGGATAAGGCTAAGCATTGCCTTTCATTTCCATGAGACTAAACATTGTCTCCCTTTCTTGAATGAGGCTAAGACCTGCCTCCTCAATTGCTTGACACTAAGCATTGTCTCCTATTTTGTATGAGGCTAAGCCCTGCCTCCTTAACTGCATAAGGCTAAGCATTGCCTTTCCTTACATTAGACTAAGCATTGTCTCCCATTTTGCATGAGGCTAAGCCCTGCCTCCTTAACTGCATAAGTCTAAGCATTGCCTGCTACACCCCACTTTTTTGTACATGAAATTACGCCATAAGTAAATTGATAAAAGCTCGAAAATGAGATGTCACATCCTATATTTTGATACAATAAAGTTTCATCGTAAGTTAATCACTGCAGACTCGGGAATGAGATTATTTTTGAGGTTATAATTATTTATGCTATTTATAATAGGCGATAAGTAAGTGCCGTGAAGATTAAAGGGTAAGCCAATCAAAGAAAATAAGTTCCGGAAGTGTGACATTTTGGAATATAATATGGTCCAAGCTATAATACCCGATATTTATGGACTAGTGCCATATACAAGGTACCACATGACCATGATAGTAAGGCGTGTTAAAAGTGAGTAGTACTTTAAGTAATTTATGATAATTCTTAATTATGTGGATAATTGATTAATTATTAATTCTTAATGGGAAATTAGCATGTAATTGGAAATTTGTGGATATAGTTTGATGGACCAACGTGGCAGCAAGATTTAGTCAAATGAGTGACTCTTTACTCACAAAGTAAGGTGGCACATCCAAAGGGTTTTGAAGCATAGTCATCTTATCAAAGTGGGGCCCACACCACCAAGACTTAAAAGCTTCTCTAATTCACAAATGGAAATGGTTACATATCTACTAAGCTAGCTAATAGATGAAACCTCAAAAGAATGAGTTTATATGAAATCTTCAACTAAAGCCAACAATTTAAAGAAATTTCTTACCTTATTAAGGTATGATTCTAGGTGTGCCAACTGAAGGATAAAGCTTCAATAAAATTTCACACGAAGTTATACAGTAATAGCAACGAGATTTGAAATTCTAAGAGAGCACTATACAATCTTTCTCAAGAATATCATACGGATTTTCCCCTACTTCGATCCGCCGTAACGCGTTTTTATCACAATAGACAGGTGTTAGAGGGATTGTTAAGAGAATCGGCTCCAGTTTGTTAAGGCTAAACTTTCTTTTATTTTGGCATGATCTCGTAATTACATATGTTTGATAACTAGGCATAAAGAGAAGTTCATACTCCCGAACTTATATACATTATCCTAGCCTCATAAGTTACAACATTCTCCCTTATCGAGACTTTATATTCAATTGAGTATTGTCTTATTCCAGTCAAGAGATCATAGAGTCTATATATACAGTATTACAATATTTTCACTACCATCGAGCTATAATCGGTGGGCAGGCCCCTATTGGGAAACCTCTGATCATATAGTAAGTTAGATACCGAGCCTACTGTGGTTGAGCGCCTGTGAGCGAGCCCAGTTGGCCAAATACAGAGCCTAGTATGGCCGAGCGCCTATGAGAGACTACTACGGCAAATCAGTTATATATATATATACAGAGTCTTATAAGGCTGGACGACTATTTTACTTACTATATTGAGAAAGTTGAGTCAGTATCAACAGGTAAGCATATCTTCAGATTATCTTTGACTCCCATTTACTTTCAATTATTATATTATTAGTTCAATGTTAGTTTTCAGTTATTCTGTTTCCTTACATACTCGGTACATTATTTCGTACTGACGTCTCTTTTAGCAGGAATGCTGCATTTCATGCATGCAGGGTCAAACAGACAGACGAGTAGACCCCTTGAGTTGGTGTTGCTCGAGTTCAGCTTGATCAATAAGCTCCGCGTTCTTCGGAGTTCGTGGGTCTAGAGTTATATCTACATCTTGTGTATATATGTATATATATGTTATTGATAGGTCGAGGCCCTGTTCCGATCATAGTACATCCATCAATAGAGGCTTGTAGACATATCCTGTTAGTTAGTGCGGTATGTTGGTCTTGTAGGCCTTGTATGTATATTTTGTTGGTTTGTCAGCTGTAGTAGTCATGACGGCCTTGTCGGCCCTGCTTGATATTGGGGTTTAGTCAGTGGTAGTTTTCATTCAGTTTTATAGTCAACATTCGCACATTGTCTTGCAATGTGGCCCATGGCCAAAGTATGACATTATATGTACAGAGTCCCTTAGTTGCAAGTTGGTACGCAAGGATAGGTGTCGCACCGGGTGCCGGTCTCGCCTCCAGGTTCGGGGTGTGACAGAAGTCGTATCAGAGCAGTTATGTCCTAAGGAGTCTATAAGCCGTGTCTAGTAGAGTCTTTTTATAGGTGTGTTGTGCACCACACTTATAAGCAGGAAGCCACAGGGCATTTTGTAACTCTTTGTTCTTACTCTAGATCGTGTGGTAGAGCTCACTTCTTACTCGGATTCCTAAATTCTATTATATTCGTAATAAAACGATACCGATATCTAGAAAGACGGTTGGTAAGAGATATAACTGTGGAAGAGTTGAGTCAGAGGAACTCGATTTTGCATCATGCTTATGATGAGTAAATGTGAGGTCTTCAGCAGATCATGTGTGTACTAATACGTGTAAGCTTCTTGATAAGGAGCCTTAAGGCAAGAATATCTATCCATCCATATGGTGAAAATCAATGAGAGAATCATAAGGTACAAGTTTCAACAAGCAAAAGAAGCAAGATAAAGAAGGGCACGAGGTTCCCAGTTAATGAAGATTATCAGTATTTACTATTCAAGCAATATGAATATAAGCCTTTTGAGTTACCTTCAACAATAACAGAGGTATGTATAATTGGCCACACCCATCTCATTTATGCCCTATAAGGGCTAACAAAAGAAGTATAAGAGCAGGATGGATATCAAGATCCGGCTGGGGTTATAGTGACCCAAAATGGTGGATAGATTGTTTGCGTAATTGACATTTCTGAAGGATATTGTAAATGTGCTAATGGATCTCCTTGTGAGACACCCAGATGGTGCACTCTAGAATAGTGAAGCTACATATGAATACCAGAACGTTCAAATATAGGCACTGGAATCCTGGAAGGAATACACATTACATTAGTATGGCTCCCATCCCTAGTAGAGAGAGAATACTAGGCAACCTGAGTAGCCAATGAATGAAGCAAGGGGAGCTAAAAGAAAAATAATGTCTTGTTGAATTTTTCAAAATAAAGTGATAGGCAGAAATATTATCAGGGAAATAAGAAGAGAGATAAGGAAGAATTATGAGTAAGATGTAATACATGGATGACAACAGTAGATCAAAAAAATGGCGGTATTACAGAGTCTATAGTCTGGTGAAGGAAGAGGCTAGAGGTGACAATCCTTGAGACAACAAAAGAATATAGGCCATAAAGTCATATCCTCATTTCGAGAAATAAGTTTTTTACTCCAACGTGATTACCAGAAGGAAAAGCTAGACCTAGAGTAATAGAGATCAGTATAGACTGGTGAACAAGAAAAACTAAACATGAATTAGGGACTGAGTGAATTGATAATGGTCAGCATCAAGAGAATTTCAGATTGCATTCCGGCAATAATAGAATGGACAACAGAAGAAGATTCATGAGAAATTCAGTGAATGGTCATTCAGGAAGGCGCTTCCCTAAAGCAAGAAATGTGAGCAAAGTTAAGATTAAGGGACTGTATGTGCTAGCTACACTAAATGTCACCCTCGCGAGTAAGAAAATTTGTTATCCTTGGTGCAGAAGGATTACCGCAAGGCGAGTAAGGGTCATTGATGATGTGAGAAGACGCCAAAGATGAAAAGATAAAACATCTATAGGTGGATCTTTGTAGCGCTAAATCTTAGTACTCCCCTAAAGGGGGAATATGGAGCGACGTGGAGTTAACTCAGATTTAAGTGGCTCTAGTAACTATGGAATGGTAAAGGAAGAATGAGATAAAAATGAGAAAGGGATGAGATTGCACTTATTCAAATATTATAGATATGCTACAATTCCAGAATATTATGCAAGCACTACATC
Source organism: Nicotiana knightiana (assembly GCA_005239525.1). Classification (NCBI taxonomy): domain Eukaryota; kingdom Viridiplantae; phylum Streptophyta; class Magnoliopsida; order Solanales; family Solanaceae; genus Nicotiana; species Nicotiana knightiana. The sequence goes on along the minus strand of ML377101.1, from coordinate 91,831 downwards.
AAGGAGAGGATGTACGGGTTCTTGCCCGGGATATTATTGATAAATAAGGAGCCAGTGCGAGAGGTAAGTTAAGACACATGAAATAACCCAAGAAAGATTACGCGGAATGTTGATAGGAGAATGTGCCAATGAGTAGTTAGTAATTGATTCAGGAAGAGCCTAAGTATGGCCAGACAAGAGGATACAGATAAATTAATAGATCGTGCAAGATAAACATAGTGAACCCCGACGTGGGGAATTCAGTCTCGTAGATATGACATTGTAATACTTGAGTTATATTCAAATAAGAGTTGGGAAAGCTAAAGGTACCATATGAGTGTTACGGAAATAAAAGAGAATTCCACTGGGAAGATAGTCAAAATATTAGTTCAGAAGCAACCCTACAAGCACACTGGCGTGGAGGTAAGTAACTAAGGATAAATATAGGTGAGTACAAACATCAAAATTTCTATCGGGAATACGATATAATAAGCTTGCAGCTTTACAAGAGTTAGAAGGTCCTCCCTAAGTATTACAATGAAAATCTAGATGAGGAAATAAAGAAGAAGGCTTCTACCTAAGCATAGTAACTTGAAGAAGAAATGGTCTCACTACAACATTGTATGCACTCTATAAGAAAGTGGCACCTACCGTGGAAAATGAACGGGAAGAAAAATCAAAAGTAGGATTCAAGATCATATGAGTTGCACGAAAATTCCGGCATGCGTGGGAACTAATACAAGCTAAGTATGGACGCAACTAGAGGGCAGAAAGACCAGGAAAACTAATAGCTTACGTTTAAAGAAATCTAAGAAGGAATGAAAGGAATTTTTTGATTAATGATCCAGAGTTAGTTATGTTATGAACGCACTTGAGATTTTGGAGTATTATCCAAGCAGCAAATATGATGACAATCGTACAGCCGTAGAAGACTCCGATATAAGTTAAAAGAAAGAATTGAGTCCAGGTCATAGACAACAAATTGAATTGTTTGAAGATTGTATCATGGATATTCCATAGTGCCCATGAAAGGCTAAAGTAATAACTAATACCAGGAGCCGCAGATTGGAAGATGGATTAAGCCTACATGAAGGCTGATCAGAAGGAAGATGAAACTAAAGAGTTACATTAATTAAGTAAATCAAGAGTCTAATTATTGGACCCAGAAAATTATAGACCTCGTGATTGAGAACATTGCAGAATTACTCTTAATGTCAGAGGTACAAGAGAGATAGCACAACAACCATATTCTATAACGGCTCTATGATAAAGCCAATTAGAAAAGTACCAGCCTCATAAAAAGTCAGTATAAAGCTCCCACCGGATCGTGTATGCACCAGAGGTGCAAGTATTATAATAGAGCTTCAAGTTGTGGATGTGAATTATACCTATGTGGAGGGAAGGTCATGAAAGAGATAGAATATGTGATGCAAGATTTTAAGGTAAGTAATGTAAAGGTGAAAAATGTATGAGATACTCAAATGCAGAAGGTTGTGAATAGTCCCTACTTTGGATAGAAGGCTAGAAGCGCGAGGATTCAGTATCCAGGAATGATAGCAGCATCGTCAGTGGCATGTCTTCCAACTGTGGTTTCTAGATATCGAGGTGTCTAATTAAGAGAGTAAAGAAGAGTTAGAGACGATGTGATGCCTCTCTTGATATTCCAGAATGACATAAGGAAATCTATGATGCATTCAAGTTGAAGGAAGGTTGCGAGTAGTATAAATATATAGGACGCGAGCTAAAGTATGGTAAAGTGACAAGGTTTTAGGAAGACCGGAGTAAGGATAAGAAAGGGCGAGTGAGAAGGTGACGAGAATGGATAAGTCCACGAGATTAAGCCCATGAAAACAAGAGAGCTAATGATTTCTCTAAGTTATAGAAAGCTCAGTATAGCCTGAGTGAACTCAAAGGAGTCTAAGATTAGTAGCATTTAGAAGAAATGGAATGCTGCCCTGGTAGTAGAATGAGGGTGTAATTATGATAGATGAAGGATGATGTTTGGGCCTTCGATATAGTAATGATTTAAAAAACAAAAGAAAAGATTTCACAGACGGCTCGTGATTAAAATATCCCCCATAAGATGAATTACACTGGGATGCTAAGAGATATGGTTATTGAAGTCTAGTATCGCTCCTAGGTGGATTAGGCTAATCATTTTAGATGTTCCCCGATGAGATGTGAGCCCTAGTGGAAGTGTTACATAAAATCTCAAGTTATCAATGATAGATTATAGATCAATATTGAGGTGAATCATCAATGGATGGATAAAAGTTACAAAGTATGAGATGAGAAAAGGCCATCATTCTTAAGATGAACAGTAATGGAGAAGCATTAAGGAGTTAGATTTAGACATATAGGATAAGCAACGTGAGTAACCTGGAGTTTGGTAGTAGACCTCAGAAGTTATGGGATAGTATGATCTATCTAGATACAGTAAAGTCATACGGATAGATAATTGGGTCTAGGAAATAAGATATAGCAACATTCATAGGTTTGACAAAGTACCGAGCAAAGAACTTCAGTATACCTATAGATGCCTAGAGGGACACCCTGTCAAGCTCTGTGTTTGCAAAGTGAGTCTTGAGAGATTGGCTAAGATATGCAGGAATAAGGAGAGAAGAGTCGCATAAGCGCACTTACAAGGTCAAAGTCGTATAGGGTGCATGACAGAAGGTAGCAACAGTTACAAGATTGGAAGGATTCCGACCACAAGTCATGGTGTGAGAAAGAGGCCTAAAGGGGGAATGCCATGGTCTTTGGATTTATTGATAGAATAGTTTCTTAGATGCAAGGACAGTATTAAAACCATTCGTAATAGCTATCCGGTTATTAGATCGATAAGTGCATCAGTCAACATTCGAGGATGAATGTTCCAAATGGGGGAATGATGTTATTGTCACGCCCCGAAATCCCACAGTCTGGCCGTGATGGTGTCTAACATTGAACTCGCTAGACAAGCCAACGTGTATAGCTAAACTAGCATAATAATCTCAATTTAACAGAATAAGCTAAAACAGTTCGCAATTAATCAACGGAATAAATACAGTTTCAAGCTAAGTAAAGACAATCATAATACAACGACGCAAGATTTCCCAAAACCTGGAGTCACAAACTCACGAACTGTCTATAAGAGTGCTAAATACAAGTCTGAAAGGAAATACATGGCTGTCTCTGAAACTAGAGGAAAAACAAGACAGAAGCGAAGACATAGGGATGGAAGAGACGCCAAGANGCCTAGCCTAACCTCGGCGAAGTAGTGACGAGGCTAGAACCAGACTACCAAATAAACTTGTGCAGTTCAAATAAATAGATATACATACATACAACGGATAAGAAATAGAGGGAGAAAAAAATTAATAAAGGAAGGGGAACATGCTGTAAGGAGATAGCAGTTTCATATAAGAAATCTCAATAAGGAAAAGAATAACAAAGCCAGCATATCAATAAGGACAAGAAATCAAAAACTTACACGGCATCACCCTTCGTGCTTTTACTCTCGTCCTCACTATGCAATGTATAATGTAATTAATGTAAATCATGGCACGGAATCACCCTTCGTGCTTTTACTCTCGTCCTCACTATGCAATGTATAATGTAATCAATATAAATCCTGGCACGACATCACCCTTCGTGCTTTTACTCTCTTTCCTCATAGTATATCAATAAATTTCGGTACGGAATGGTACCTCGTATGGCACGGCATCACCCTTCATGATTTACACTCTTTCCTCACAATATCAAACAATGCACGACATCACCCTTCGTGCTTTAGCACTCTTCCTCACCCAAACAACAATCACAAATAAGGGCAAGGGAGTAAACATAATAGAAATAATAACCCCGGCAAGGGAACAATATCAAACAGTGCACAACATCACCCTTCATGCTTTAACACTCTTCCTCACAATATCAAACAGTGCACAACATCACCCTTCGTGCTTTAACACTCTTCCTCACCCAAACAACAATCACAAACAAGGGCAAGGAAGTAAGCAGAATAAAATAGAAATTCCGGCAACGGAACATATCAACAATTAAATCCCGGCAAGGGAACAATAACAGTAACCTCAACATCCCAACAGGGGAGACAATATCAAAAGCAACAATGACCCGAAAAGGGTATATTTTAGTAGCTCTTTCTCTTTCTTTCACTTCATTTCATAATTCACTCTATTACTTGAGCCAATGCTCCAAAGGATACAATTATCTCATATACCTTCATCGTTCGTGTTACAATTTGAGCTAATGCTCCAACAGAGTTTAAATATTACAATTCCCTTCACATATTCTTCACAACATATAGAAATCGTGAATTAAGCAGGGAAATTACCACAAAATCAGAATATTCACAATATAAGGACTCACGGTCATGCTAGACACCAATGTATAGATACTCTTCACCATGCCAATACATCGTATTTGACAATTAGCAAGTAGCAAATTATACTCAACTCCTATTCCCTCATGCTAAGGTTAGACCAAACACTTACCTCGGGTCCGAAGTATAGCAATCAACTCGAAACCACACGTTTTCCACGAGTATCCGACTCCAAATGGCCCAAATATATTCAAATAAATTTCATACCGTAAATAACATCTCATGCAACTGATTCTACTATTTAATTCAAGGTTATGGCGCGGAATTAGGTGAAATGACCAAAATGCCCCTCAGGCCAGCATCTCGGAGTCGGGTAAATTTTACATTTTCAGAACCCTCGTACTCTCACGAGTCTAGCCATATAAAACTCTCTCAAATCGGAGGTCAATCACCCACTCAAATCCCAATTTTAGAAAATCCTAAGTTCTACCCAAAACACCCAATTTCACCCATGGAAATCCCTGATTTTTAAGTTGAAAACATGTTAAACGATGTTAACGATTGAAAGAAATGAGTAAAAACCACTTACAACTGATTAGGAAGAGTCTTGTTCTTGGAAAAATCGCCTAAGAGTGTTTGAGTTCGAGAAAATATGAAATATGAAGTAAAAATTCGGTTTTGTATAGTGCAGGTTACTGGTTGGCATGGGAATTGCAAATAGGGGTTCGCAATTGCGAACCCTTCAGACATTCCCAGCCTTCGCATTTGCGAACCTCTTGGTCGCATTTGCGACCAGGCCTGTCCAGCTTAATCTTCGCATTTGCGAACATCATGGTCGCATTTGCGATCAGGCCTGCCCAGCTTAATCTTCGCATTTGCGATCAGGCCTGGTAGCTTGCATTTGCGAGTTCGCATTTGCGATGCTGGCTTCGCAAATGCGAAGGCTGCAGATCTATCACACCAGTAGTTCCCAAGTCCAAAAATGAAGTCCGTGGCTTATCCAAAACTCACTCGAGCCCTTGGGGCTACAAACTAAATACACACACTACCTCAAAAATATCCTACGAACTTATCTGTGCGATCAAATCGCCAAAATAACATCATATACATCAAATTAAACCTCAAAATCCATGAATTCTATCAAATTACATAAAGCATCAAATTTTCGATTTTTAGTCCGAAACACGTCAAACGAAATCCGTTTTCAAACAAACTTTACAGAAAGTGCTTAAACAATATATAAGACCTGTACCGGGTGCCGGAACCAAAATACGGGACCGACCATCACTTTCTAATCAGATTTCATTTTTAATTTCCTTAAATATTTTCAGAAAACAATTTTTACTCAAAAATTCATTCCTCGGGCTTGGGACCTCGGAATTCGATTCCGGGCATACGCCCAAGTCCCATATTTTCCTACAGACCCTTCGGGACCGTCAGATCATGGGTCCGGGTCCGTTTACCCAAAATGTTGACCGAAGTCAAATTTATTCATTTTAATATCAAATCTTAGCATTTTCACAGAATTTCATATTTAAGCTCTCCGGCTACGTGCCCGGACTGTGGATGCAAATCGAGGCAACTACAAATGAGGTTTTCAAGGCCTCGGGAGTACGGAATGGGTAATAAAATAGGTGATGACCCCTTTGGATCGTCACAGTTACACCCCATTTTTTCGTACGTGAAAGTACACCATAAGTAAATTGATAAAACTCGAAAATGAGATGTTACATCCTGTATTTTGATACTTTAAAGTTTCATCATAAGTTAATCAATGCAGACTCGGGAATGAGGTAATTTTTGAGGTTATAAGCATTTATGCTATTTATAACAGGCGATAAGTAAGTGTCTTGAAGATTAAAGGGTATGCAAATCGAACAAAATAAGTTCCGTCTAAGTGTGACATTTTGGAATATAATATGGTCCAAGCTACAATACTCGGTATTTATGGACTAGTACCATATACAAGGTACCACATGACCATGATAGTAAGGTGTGTTAAAAGTAAGTAGTATTTTAAGTAACTTGAGATAATTCTTAATTATGTGGATAGTTCGTTAATTATTAATTCTTAATGGGAGATTAGCATGTAATTGGAAATTTGTGGATAAAGTTTGATGGACCAATGTGGCAGCAAGATTTAATCAAATGAGTGACTCTTTAATCACAAAGTAAGGTGGCACATCTAAAGGGTTTTGAAGCTTAGTCATATTATCAAAGTGGGGCCCACACCATCAAGACTTAAAAGCTTCTCTAATTCACAAATGGAAGTGGTTACATCTCTACTAAGCTAGCTAACGAATGAAATCTCAAAAGAATGAGTTTATATGAAATCTTAAACCAAAGGCAAGACTTTTAAGAGATTTATTACCTTATTAAGGTATGATTCTAGGTGTGACAAGTGACAGATGAAGCTTCAATAAAATTTCACACGAAGTTATACGGTGTAATAACAACGAGATTTGCTATTCTAAGAGAGAACGGTACAATCTTTCTCAAGAATATCATACAGATTTTCTCCTACTTCGATCTGCCGTCACGTGTTTTATCACAAAAGACGGGTCTTAGAGGGATTATCAAGAGAATCGACTCAAGTATGTTAAGGCTAAACTTTCCTTCATTTTGGCATGATCTCGTAATTACATATGTTTGATAACGAGGCATAAAGAGAAGTTCATACTCCCAATTTATATACATTATCCTAGTCTCAAAAGTTACAGTATTCTCCCTTATCGAGACTTTATATTCAATTGAGTATTGTTTTCTTCCAGTCAAGAGAGAAGAGAGTCTATATATACAATATTACAGTATTTTCACTACCATCGAGCTATAATCGGCGGGCAGGCCCCTATTGGGCAACCTCAGATTAGATGGTAAGTTATATACCGGGCCTACTGTGGCCGAGCGCCTATGAGCGAGCCTACTACGGCAAATCAGTTATATATACAGAGATCCTTATAAGGATGGACAACTGTTTTACTTACTATATTGAGAAAGTTGAGTCAGTATCAGCAGGTAAGCATATCTTCAGATTATCTTTGACTCCCATTTACTTTCAGTTATTATATTATCAATTCAGTTTCAGTATCATTTATTCTGTTGCCTTACATACTCGTACATTATTTTTTACTGACGTCCCTTTTTTCGGGGACGTTGCATTTCATGCTTGCTGGTTCAGACAGACTGACGAGTAGACCTCCTCAGTAGGTGTTGCTCGAGTTCAGCTTGATCGGTAAGATCTGCATCCTTTGGAGTTGACGGGTCTAGATTCTTATGTATATCTTGTGTATATATGTGTGTATATATATATATATTTATATATATATATTTATATATATATTTTGGATAGGTCGGGGCCATGTTCATCATAGTACATCCATCAGTAGAGGCTTGTAGACATATCATGTCAGTTAGTGCAGTATGTTGGGCTTGTAGGTCTTGTATGTATATTTTGTTGGGTTGTCAGCTGTAGTAGTCATGACGGCCTTGTCGGCCCTTCTTGATATTGATGTTTATTCAGTGGTAGTTTCGGTTCAGTTTTATAGTCACCATTCGTAAAATGTCTTGCAATGTGGTCCATGGCCAAAGTATGACATTATATGTGCAGAGTCCCTTAGTCACAAGTTGGTACGCAAGGATAGGTGAGGCACCGGGTGCCGGTCTCGCCCCCAAGTTTGGGGCGTGACATTGCCTTTCCTTGCATGAGACTAAGCATTGTCTCCCATTTTACATGAGGCTAAGGCCTGCCTCCTTAACTGCATAAGACTAAGCATTGCCTTTCCTTGCATGAGACTAAGCATTGTCTCCCATTTTGCATGAGGCTAAGCCTTGCCTCCTTAATTGCATAAGGCTAAGCATCGCCTCTCCTTGCATGAGACTAAGTATTGTCTCCCATTTTGCATGAGGCTAAGCCTTGCCTCCTCAACTGCATAAGGCTAAGCTCTGCCTTTCCTTGCATAATACCAAATGCTATGCTACTTGAAATCTAGCACTATTTTTTATTTTTCTCTTGGCTAAACTCCGCCCCCAATACTAAGCTCTGTCTTGTTTCATTTCACATATGACCAAAGGCATCATCCCCATAGTCGGAAGATACCATGCCATGGCTCGAGGATTTCTCAATATTTCACATTATTTTTCAAAGGCTTCATAGTTCAGAGGCACCATTTTCATAGCCCGAGAGCATCATTTCATGATCTACGAATCCCTTATCACGCGATTCATGGCCCAGGACATCATGGTCTAAGGATACCATCCCCATCGTTCAATGACAAACTTCATGGTCCAAAGGGAATTTGCATCATGTTTAAATCCTAGCAATAATCCTATATATACTTGCATGAATCGCGTTTAAGTTTTGCAGATAATCCAGGAGGTAATCATTCTATTAACGGGAGCAATCTTCGCTCCTGTTTCAGTTTGATGCTCACATCTTGAAACTACCTCAAATGCAGCCAACCACCATCCGTTACCCACTTTCACTTGATAACCGTTCAAATGCTCATCCATAACCGTTCTAAGATGCATCCATTCACAATTCCATATAAACTCATATGATATCATCCTATCTAGAAGAACCTATCCATTCTTATAACAACTCCATCAACTCAGTTCACTTCTGGATCTAGAACTACACACGACCCGATTCCCGTAAAACTAGGGATATGCAGGGAACTCAAAATTTGGAGTTCGGCCTCCAGTTTTTCAAACCACCCCATTCGGTCAAAATCGATCATCATTTCTTTACTCGACAACTCTTTCATCATTCCTGGGTAAAGAAGGGCAGCTGTTGATACCTAATTTTTCCCTCATATTTTTAAAATGTATATATATACTTTCAAAATAGTATATTTGCATCATCATCTATTTTATAAACCTGTACAAGAATTTTTCATAATTTTCCATAATTTCTTGGGTGTGAGCACTGCCCTGGGTTCTTGAAACCCTTGGGAACTTGACACATCTGATATTCTCGGTGCTGAGTTTTGTTCTCTTCTTGTTTATTGAGCAATAACTGGTTATTTTCTCAACCGTCGCAATGTTTATTCCATTATGTTCTAATTAGCATGTCTATATTCTCTGAAATTGCATGATTTGGTATAATTCCCCGACTTGCTTCATGTGTAATTCTGCCTATAGCATGATCTTCTTTAACATTGTCTCACGCCTAAACTATTAGCCCTAAACATGTCTTTGTATCTAACTTTGGCAATTTGGACAGCTTGAAGCATGTTCGGCTTAATGTTATTGATAATTTGAGTATTTGCATTGATTGTCTAGCCTAGTCCTGTTTTCTGCCTGATTCTGAACCTCTCTAGTGATTAACTTATGCTATTAGTATGACCTAATATGTTAAAACCTTCACTCTAAGTGTGTAGTGTGCTCCTATGACTATATTTGTCACTTATTGTGTTCTTGCTCTACCCAGTTCTGTACCCCTAATAATTAAGTGGAACCTCTCAGACTAGTTTTGCCTAAATTATGATTCTGCTTGCCTCATTTGTATAAGTTATACTGTTTGATCCCTATGCTTAGCATAATATGATCCTGTAGGTTTTAAACTTGTTGCATTAGTGACAGCTATTTGTCTTACTAGCCTAATGCTCCTTTCCTATTAACTTGGTAATCCCATAAGCTTCAGGCTCCTTGTTTCTTATTAACATGTCACCCTGCCCCAATGTGTTAGCTTGTTTCTTGAGTCCATGTTCATTATGTGATCATTTTCTAGTGTTTGCAAATGCTTTTCCAAACCTTATTACTTTATTACTATTTTCATTGGTTGTTTCATGTTATGAGTCTCTAGTTCTTGGCCGGCTGAAAGCCAAGGCCCCCTAAAATTCTCCATTAACCTCCCTAGTGTGAGCACTGCTCAGGGTCCATTTTGAGACCCCTGTGAACTCTGACACACTAGGGTCTATGATTATTTGGCCTTTTTATCCTAATTGCTCAATTTTCCCCCTTTCTACCTACTGAATAAGCCAATTGACTTGTGTAAACGACTGTTTTCTGGACCTTTTGATCAACTATGGCTACTGGGTTTGGGCTATCTTGTGTAAATGGAGATTGTTTTCCGTTTTTGATCAACTGTGATTTCTTGGCTGGGGTGAAACCTGTATGGGTATAAATTTGAAGGCCTAGCTGGGCTGGGTATATTTTTGTCCTGTCTTAGGCCCACTATAGTTATTTCTGTCACTTTGTAATTTATTTCATTACTGGTCCTGTAATAATTTTGTACTAACAATTGGGATATTAGTAAAATTGAAAAAAATGGGCTTATTCCATGTTTGCATGAAAAGGGTAGAAATCCTGCCTATATGACATGAGTATTTAATTTGTTCAACATGCTTTGCTTCCATGTGTTTTGTTAGATATCACGCCTATTGGAAATAAATAAGCCCACCTCTTCTCATGTTCCATTCTCACGTTATTATTTGCCTATTACACTATAAACGCAGTAATTATTCGTTCAAACTATTTCATGTTATATACTATGCCTATAGGAAATAAAATGTCAATGACCATTCTTTCAATTTGCATAACTGCTGCATTTTGTTCAACATTTTGTTCGTTCGGGTCCCCCCTGTGATACTCCAACCTCCCCATGAATTATATTCATTAGATACCATAACCATAAGAGTATACTAGCTTATGTTCTATTGATTTTCATTCAGAAATCATGCCTATAGGACTTTAATTGGTTAATTTGCTATTGTTATCATACTGCTCACCTAGAAGTCATGCCTATAGGGGCTAAGTATAAAAAATTAGTTTCAATCAGTAATCGTTAGAAATCCTGCCTATAGGGTATTACCACTCGCTTTTAAGTGTTAATACTGAACTTTCAAGCACTGTTTCATTGCTTAGCCATGCCACTATTAGAAAGCATGCCCATAGGATCAAGCTGAGTAATTCTGAGTATTTCCAATGGTTACCCCTGCCAACTACTGCATAAATCACCTAAAGATCATGTCTATATGTTTAATCACTTATAATCTATAATTTCATAATCAACATGCAATACCGAATACCCTAAAATTGTATAGTTGATTAGAAATCATGTCTATAAGTTTAAAGTGGCACCTTACATTTGAAATTGCATGCACGTTTGTATCCGAGTTCACATAAAAACCATCTCTACATGGTTTAATGGCTTTAATTTGCCTCAATTCTTAAACTATCTAACACCTAATGTGAGAATTTGTTCGCGTGCATTTGTTGTCTAAGTGTGGAGGCTAACTTGAGTCCTTGATTGCCTTTACATGAAGTCCAACTTGTTTTGTATGTCTCCTAGATTTATCATTTCTGAGCAGCCTGAGTTAAGTCTATAACCACCCAAAATAGAGGTCCAAATGCCTCCTGGGCCATAGGTATGGAACGGGTAGTGCACACATAAGGTACGTTTTATAATAAACTAGTGCGCTTTAGGTAAAAACTTAAAGATAGTAATCGGGTAGCAGAAGATGATAGTTCGTGCTTGCTGAATAATGCGAGTAACACCCTATCTCGAGGGAGTTACGAAGTATTATTTATGTTGCACGAGGTGATCCTTTAGGATAAAAAACATAGGACCCCCCCATCTTGTCCTTAAATCAATTGTTTGTACCTACTCAAGGTCTTTTAATAATGAATTTTCCCAAACTTCTTGTTTTCTCTCTGTTTATCTGACTAAATCATATAATTTGAGTTCGGCCGGGACCCACAATTGTGAACCTCTAAGAGTGCCTAACACCTTCTCTTCGAGGTAATTTGAGCCCTTATCTGATCTTTGGTGACACAAACTGGTTAAACCCGAGTCATATACATATAAGTGCCCTAACACACCTTAAAACTGTTAGGTGATGACTCTCTCTTTTAACACCTCATTTAAAAGAGATGTCATGTGTCGAAACCTGATTTCGCAAGAAAAAGGGGTGCGACAACATGTCGACTCTACTGGGGATATTTATTTAGGCTCTTACCATAGCGAACTTGGTCTATATAAATTAGTCTTCTTTGATAAACGTGTTTCCTTGTTCTTTATGATTATGCTTGACTCATTAGTATAAGTTATACTGTTTGAGCCCTATGTTTAGCATAATTTGATCATGTAGGTTTTAAACTTGTTGTATTATTGACAACTATTTGGCTTACTAGCCTAATGCTCCTTGCCTTTTAACTTGGTAATCCCACAAGCTTCAGGCTCCTTGTTTCTTATTAACATGTCACCTTGCCCCAATGTGTTAGCTTGTTTCTTGAGTCCATGTTCATTATGTGATCATTTTGTAGTGTTTGAAAATTCTTTTCCAAACCTTATTACTTTATTACTATTTTCATCGGTTGTTTCCTGTTATGAGTCTCTAATTCTTGGCCGGCTAAAAGCCAAGGCCCCCTAAACATTCTCCATTAACCTCCCTAGTGTGAGCACTGATCGGGGTCCATTTCGAGACCCTTGTGAACTCTGACACACTAAGGTCTAAGGTTCTTTGGCCATTTTATCCTAATTGCTCATTTCTGCCGCCTTTCTGCCTACTGAATTAGCCAATTGGCTTGTGTAAACGACTGTTTTCTGGACCTTTTGATCAACTATGGCTACTGGGTTTGGGCTATCTTGTGTAAATGGAGATTGTTTTCTGTATTTGATCAACTATGATTTCTAGGCTGTGGTGAAACTTGTATGGGTATGAATTTGAAGGCTTGGCTGGGCTGGGTATATTTTTGGCCTGTCTTAGGCCCACAATAGTTATTTCTGTAACTTTGTAATTTATTTCATTACTGGGCCTCTAATAATTTTGTAATAATAATTGGGATATTATTAAAAATGGGAAAATGAGCTTATTTCATGTTTGCATGAAAATGGTAGAAATCCTGCCTATAGGATCTGAGTATTTAATTTGTTCAACATGATTTTCTTCTATGTGTTTTGTTAGATATCGTGCCTATAGGATATAAATAACCCCACCTGTTCTCATGTTCCATTCTCACGTTATTATCTGTCTACTATACTGCAAACATAATAATTATTTGTTCAAACTGTTTCACGCTAGATACCATGCCTATAGGAAATAAAATACCAATGAACATTCTTTCAATTTGCATAACTGCATCATATTCATTAGATACCATGACCATAGGATTATACTAGCTTATGTTCTACTGATCTTCATTTTGAAATCATGCCTATAGGACTTTAATTGGTTAATTTTCTATTGTTATCATACTGCTCACATATAAGTCATGCCTATAGGGGCTAAGTATAAAAAATCAGTTTCAATCAGTAATCGTTAGAAATCATGCCTATAGGGTATTACCACTTGCTTTAAAGTGTTAATACTGAACTTTCAAGCACTGTTTCATTGCTTAGCCATGCCACTATTAGAAAGCATGCCCATAGGATCAAACTGAGTAATTCTGATTATTTCCGATGGTTACCCCTGTTAACTACCACGTAAATTACCTAGTGATCATGTCTATAGTTTTAATCCCTTATAATCTATAATTTCATAATCAACATGCAATACTAAATACCCCTAGAAATAATGTCTATAAGTTTAAAGTGGATCCTTGTATCTGAAACTGCCTGTACGTTTGAATCTGAGGTGACATTGAAACCATGTCTACAAGGCTTAATGGCTTTAATTTGCTTCAATTATGAAATTGTCTAACGCCTAATGTGAGAATTTGTTCGTGTGCATTTGTTCTCTAAGTGTGGAGGCTAACTTGAGCCCTTGATTACCTTTACATGAAGTCAAACTTGTTTTGTATATCACCTAGATTTATCATTTTTGAGCAGCCTGAGTTAAGTCTAGAACCACCCATATTAGAGGTCCAAATGCCTCCTGGGCCATAGGTATGGGACGGGTAGTGCAAGCATAATTAGAATCAATTAGTGCGTTTTAGGTAAAAACTTGAAGATAGTAATCGGGTAGCAGGAGATGATAGTCTGTACTCGCTGAATAATACGAGTAACACCCCATCTCGAGGGACTTACGAAGTATTATTTATGTTGCACAAGGTGATCCTTTAGGCTAAAAAACATAGGACTCCCCCCATCTTATCCTAAAATCATTTGTTTGTACTTACTCAAGGTCTTTAAATAATGAATTTTCCCAAACTTCTTGTTTTCTCTCTGTTTATTGACTAATTCATATAATTCGTGTTTGTCCAGGACCTACAGTTTTGGACCTCAAAGAGTGCCTAACACCTTCTCTTCGAGGTAATTTGAGCCCTTACTCGATCTTTGGTGACGCAAATTAGTTAAACCCGAGTCATATGCATATAGGTGCCCTAACGCACTTTAAAACCGTTAGGTGGAGACTTTGTATTTTAACACCTTATTTAAAAGAGTTGTCACATGTCCAAACTCGATTTTGCGAGAAAAGGGGCGCGACAATCCAGATATGCCCTGTGAGTCCTTAGTTTCACCTGTTCATGTATCTACGCCGGTGGGAGATTCTATTGTTGTGGACCGTGTGTATCTGTCGTGCGTAGTGATCATAGGGGGATTGGAGACTTGTGTTGATTTCTTATTGCTTAACATGGTCAATTTTTACGTGATTTTGGGCATGGATTGGTTGTCCCCATATCATGCTATTCTGGATTGTCACGCTAAGACCGCAATGTTGGCGATGCTGGGTTACTTAGGATAAAGTGGGGAGGTTCTCTAGACTATGTTCCCAGTAGGGAGATTTCATATATGAAGGCCCAACAGATGGTTGGGAAGGGGTCTTTGTCATATTTCTCTTTTGTGAGGGATGTTGCTTTTTTTCTGGTAGTGCGAGACATTCCGAATATATTTCCTGCAGACCTGCCGTGCATGCCACCCGATAGGGATATTAATTTTGGTATTGATTTAGTGCCGGGCACTCAGTCCATTTCTATTCATCCGTACCATATGGAATAAATAGAGTTGAAGGAATCGAAAGAGCAGCTTCAGGAGCTTCTTGATAAGGGGTTCATTAGGCCTAGTGTGTGTCCTTGGGGTGCACCGGTTCTATTTGTGAAGAAGAAGGATGGTACTGTGTGGATGTTCATTGATTATATGCGAAGTTGAACAAAGTTACAATCAAGAACACGTAGCCTTAGCTGCGCATTGATGACTTATTTGACCAGCTTCAGGGAGCTAGAGTATTCTCTAAGATTTATTTGTGGTCTGGATATAACCAGTTGAAAATTCGGGACTTGGATATTCTGAAGACGACATTTAGGACCCGCTATGGTCACTATGAGTTCCTTGTGATGTATTTTGGGCTGATCAATACCCCAGTTGTATTGGTAAAAAAGAGTTTCACACGTAAGCCAGCTTTTGACAACTCAGCCTGTCATGTGGACACAGGAAAACACGACAGCTGGAAGTAACTCTTTGAAGAGGTACGGTACAAAGATGCACGGTTCAGTAAACCCACGAACTTATCATCCATGGAAAATTCAATTTGATCAAAACGGGAGAGAGGCACGGTCAGAATGAATCTAAACAAAGCTACGGGTAGATTCACGGACCCACAATTGATTACTCGAACGTTATGTAACTGAACCCCTATTTACCGTTATCCTTTGTAACGCCTCATTAATGTCATAATTAGTCATTAATGAGTAACCATAGCAACATTCGTACGTTATAAGAATCTCCTATATAAGGAGGGGAATACAGCTTGTAAAGGCATCTGATTCTCGAATACAATAAACTTCGATCTTTTATTTCTGTAATATTGTCTATTATTTATTTTTTCCATTATCTTGATTATTCAGTAACCCGTATTCATCCTAAAAATAAGCTTTAGTCAAAGGGTCTAATTCTTTGGTTAAACAAATTGGTTCCGTTCCGGGAATCTGATAATCTTTGTTTACTTTTCAAGTGATATCCTTTGAATTATGTCAAACCCCAACTACAACAACCAGCAAAGAAGTGGAACCCCAGTTCCATCACCTTCAGGAACCCCATGTGGTTCGAGGGAACAATTCCCAGAAAGATCCAATAAAAACCATGGTAATAATGATCAACTATTGAACAAGATCATGTAAAGCAAATGATTGCAGAGTATGTGAGCCAAGCTTTGCAAGAATTTGCGAGATGATTACCAGCAACGTTGCCTACACCGCCAACGCCACCCTCAATAACACCATCACCATGGAAAATTCTCAATCTGGGTTGGCAAACTCAGAAAGAGGAGATACTCCTAATGAATCTCTCAAAACGAGACTAGGTATATCTAATAACTCAGAATTACAAAATTTACTGTTAACCATGCATAAACAGATGAAGGAGCAAAACGATCGCATCGAACAAATTCCTGGTGTACCACCTGTCATCAAAGGCATCGATGTTGATAGATATTCTCAACAACCGTGCAAGCTGAGTGCGGCACCTTTGCCTATACCCAAGAAGTTTAAAATTCCTGACGTTCCCAAATATGATGGAATAACTGACCCACGCGACCATGTGACTGCTTTCACAACTGGGGTAAAAGGCAACGACTTAACGAAACAAGAGATTGAATCAGTCCTTGTCAAAAAATTTGGGGAAACACTTACCAAAGGGGCTCTAACCTGGTATTCTCTTCTCCTTGAAAATTCTATTGACTCTTTGCTGAGCTTGCAGATTCGTTTATAAAAGCACACTCTGGTGCAGAAAAAGTTGAGAAGAGAATGGAAGACATATTCAAAATAAAACAAGGAGACGCGGAACTACTCCTAGAGTTTGTAGATAGGTATCAACGAGAAAGAATGCAGTTACCCAGGGTTCTTGATAATAAGGCAGCCATGGCATTGGCAAGCAACTTGAACGATAAAAGCTAAGAAGCCACCAAGCGACTTAAGGAGAATCTAAGAGAATTCCCCTNATACCTTTAACGTAAGTACTACTGAACTTGTCTCAATATTGAAGAACATGAGAGACAAGGTTAAGTGGCCCAAAGAGATGCGATCAAATCCAAAAAGAAGAAACCCAAATCACTGGTGTGAATTTCACAATGATCATGGGCACAAAACTGAAGATTGCATATTTTTACAAGGTGAAGTAGAAAATTTGTTAAAACAGGGCTATTTAACAGAATTGTTTAGTGATAAAGGTAAACAGGCATATATGAGGAACAGGCAGGAGCTCCCAAAGCCTCCTTCTCCAAAGCGAACCGTTAACGTAATACACGGGGGTGAAGAAGTAAACGGAGTGATTTGCAAAACAACCACAAAGTTCACAATTACACACGGGAAACGTGCTCGTGGAGAAGACGATATAACCTTCGATGATGCAGATAACAGCGGATTAATGCTTCCGCACAACGATGCTCTGGTAATATCTCTACTTATTCATGAAGCTAACGTGAAAAGAGTGTTGATTGATCCAGGCAGTTCAGTCAATATCATTTTTCTAAGAGTTGTGGAAGAAATGCTACTGGGGAATTAACCCCAAAAGCACGAGCCATATCCAGGTTTGATAACTCTACGGTTATAACAAAAGCAGAAATTGAGCTTAATACTTATGCCGAGGGGGTGATCAAAAGAGCTAGGTTCCAAGTCATCGATACTCACATTGCTTATAACATGATCATTGGAAGGCCATGGATGCACGACATGAAAGCGATACCCTTCACGTTGCATCAGGTAATTAAATTTCCCTCTGAATGGGGGATTCAACAAATCAAAGGAGATCAGCAGACCGCAAAAAATATAAATTATGTGGTACACTACAACAAGAAAATAGAGTTGGAAGAATTACGAGATAAGGAAATCTCCCATACAGGTAACACCGCCCAAAATGACATTACTGCCCAAATAGGTACGTAAGATATTATTGCTGAAACATGCACGAAAGAAAATACTTACGAGAAGAAGAGTCAAGTTACCACAGAAAGTGTACTATACCACATAGATGCGGATTCCAGACCGGACGTCATTCATGAAACGGAGGAAGATGAGCACATCAAAACAACTATGGAGGAGCTCGAAGCTGTTCCGTTATTTGAAAAAAACCTGAGCAGAAAGTGTATATAAGCACGAGGCTAAGCCCCACTCGAAGAGGTAAGTTAATTGATTATTTAAAGGCTAACACAGACTATTTTGCATGGTCCCACTTAGATATGACAGGCATCCCACCAGAAGTGATGACTCATAAACTAAATGAAGATCTATCCGTCGTACCTGTTAAACAGAAGAATAGAAAGCAAGGACCATTCAAGAACTAAGTGATCGACGAAGAGGTATAGAAACTCTTGAAGATTGGTTCGAAATGAGAGGTAACGTACCCTAACTGGTTGGCAAACACCGTGGTAGTACCTAAAAAGAATGGCAAGTGGAGAGTATGCGTAGATTATACTGATTTAAACAAAGCATGCCCCAAAGATTCATTCCCATTTCCTCATATAGATCAAATGATTGATGCTACCGCAAGTCATGAACTATTAAGCTTTCTAGATGCATATTCTGGTTATAATCAGATTAAAATGGACCTTTTAGACGAGGAAAAAACCTCATTTATCACGAATAGGGGAACTTATTGTTATAAAGTCACGCCTTTTCGCCTAAAAAACGCTGGAGCCACCTATCAAAGGCTAGTGACCAAGATGTTCCAAGAATATCTTGGAAAAACGATGGAGGTATACATCGATGACATGTTGGTAAAATCAACACAAGCACAAGACCATTTCTAGCATCTATCTACTGCTTTTGATATTTTTCGCAGGTATAATATGAAGTTGAATCCAGAGAAATGCGCTTTTGGAATGCAATCAGGTAAATTTTTGTGTTTCCTTTTATCAAACGGAGGAATATAGGTAAATCCCGCTCAAATTAAAGCCATAGAGGAAATACCTGATGTTTTAACAAATAAAAAGGAGGTTCAAAGACTGACAGGAAGAATAGCAGCTTTGGGGAGGTTTATTTCTAGATCTTCCGAAAAACGTTTTAAATTCTTCTCAGTTCTCAAAAAACAGAATCAGTTCCAATGGACTGAAGAATGTAAGCAAGCCCTCAAGAACCTGAAGATTTATCTATCGAAACCACCACTACTTTCAAAGCCAAAAGAAGGGGAAAGATTTTACATCTTCCTGGCTATCTCAGAAATTGCTGTAAGTGTAGTATTGGTAAGAGAAGAAAAAGGTAAACAAATCACCTATCTATTATGTAAGTAAAACTTTGCTAGATGCTGAGACTAGATATCCGCATCTGGAAAAGTTAGCTTTAGCTTTAATAATGGCATCTAGAAAATTACGACCCTATTTTCAATGCCACCCAATCATTGTTGTGACCTCATATCCTTTAAGAAACATTCTGCATAAACAAGAACTGTCAGGAAGATTAGCCAAATGGGCCATTGAACTATGCGAGCATGATATAATTTATCAGCCTAGGACTGCAATTAAGTCTCAAATACTAGCTGATTTTGTTGCTGACTTTAGTAATGGCATTGTACCTGAAGTAGAAAAAGAGTTACAACTCTTTAACGGTGTTAATCTAGGCCTGTGGACCTTGTTCAATGATGGTTCTTCAAATGTAAAAGGCGCTGGCTTAGGCATAGTTTTCATATCACCCACGGGTGAAAAAACACGGCAAGCTATAAAGTGTTATCATATCACTAACAATGAAGAACAATACGAAGTTGTTATTGCAGGGCTTGAACTTGCACGAGAGCTCTCAATCGAGCAAATTGTGATCAATATCGATTCCCAACTGGTAGTAAATCAGATACAGGGAACTTACATTGCACGAGAGACTAGAATGCAACTGTATCTTGAAAGAGCACATGAGCTCGTGAGACAATTCAAAACATGGAAGGTAGTGCAAATACCTGGAGAAGAAAATGCAGAAGCAGATGCATTAGCTAACCTCGCAGCAGTCACGGAAGTAACGAACAAAGACAATACAATTTTCGTTCAATTATTTCATTCAATAATATACCAGAACAGGAATGAGGTAACTTTCAACAACCTAACCTGGGATTGGAGAAACGAAATTCTTAATTTTTTGCAGAATGGCACCGTACATGAAGACAGGAATGTGGCTCAAGCATTATGCCACAAAGCTACACGGTACTTCCTTATTCGCAACTTAATTTATCGCAAGATGTTTGGAGGACCCCTAGCTAAATGCCTTGGACCTAACCAAACGAAATTTTTGATGAAAGAAGTCCACGAAGGACACTGTGGAAATCACTCAGGGGCGAGATCCTTAGTGAAAACTCTAATCAGAGCCGAATACTATTGGCCTAAGATGGAAGAAGAAGCCGAGAATTTCGTATCCAAATGTGACAGATGCCAAAGTTTTGCCAATAACATGCATCGACCAGCGGAATTATTACATCCAATAATATCCCTATAGCCTTTCATGAAATGAGGTATGGATATAGTAGGACCTTTACCCACAGCTAAAGGACATGTACGATTTTTACTCGTAGTAACCGACTTTTACAAAATGGGTAGAGGCAGAAGCATTCAAACAAGTGCGAGAAAAGGAAGTTAAAAGCTTCTTATGGCGAAACATAATATGCTGCTTTGGAAAACCAAAGGAAATCGTGTGTGATAATGGTCCACAATTCATAGGTTCACAAATCACGGAATTCTTCGAAAGTCAGAAAATCAAGCAGATCACTTCAATGCCGTACCACCCCGTGGCTAACGGTCAAGCTGAGTCAACGAATAAGGTCATCATCAACAATCTAAAGAAGCGGCTAAATAAAGCCAAAGGAAACTAGCATGATGAATTACCAGCGGTACTATGGGCATACAGAACAACCTCAAAAATAGCCACGGGAGAAACTCTGTTCGCATTTTTTATGGCTCAGAAGCCTTAATACCTGTGGAAATTGGCGAACCAAGTATAAGGTTCTCAACAGCCATGGAAGGTGAAAACGATGACGAACTAAGGATCAACCTGGACCTGCTCGAACCACGGAGAGAAGCAGCATTTATATGGATGGCAGCTAAAAAACAAATCCTAGAACATTATTTCAACCGTAAAGCTCATCTCAGGTACTTTAAAATTGGGGACTTCGTCCTTAGAAAAGTCTTTCAATCAACAAAAGAAGCAGGTATAGGAAAGCTAAATCCAAACTGGGAAGGACCTTACAAAATCTGAGGGATAGCTAGAAAAGGCGCCTATGAGTTGGAAGCTATGGACGGCAGAGTTCTACCAACAAGCTGGAACGCCATCCATCTAAAGAAGTATTACTTCTAAAAAGAAAAGAATACCCCCTGTCAGGTATCACACGTTCAATTTTATTTTGAACATTTAAAAATTTTACAAACTTTTTAGATGATAGGCACAAAGCTAACCCATCACCAGATGATGATATTAGACCTACAAAGACATGAGGAAATAACACAATTCCAGGTCTAGGGTTACACTTTCTGATTGACGTTTTAAAAGGGGTTAAGCAGTCATCATCTAAAAAACTATATACCTTCGAGTCCGGAATATTTTTCCTTTTCAGGAAAAGGACACAAGGAAAGGAATAATCAAGTGCTCGAGATTTCATTCTTCAAAGCTCAAACACTTGGGGGACTATACAGTATGGAAGGCTAAGATGAAGCAAAGAAGACTATCAGAAAGTCAAAAGCTCGAGCCTAAAGACCCATCTACCCAATGAAGACAAGTGACACGAGCAAAATTGAAAGAAATCAAAAGAGCCATCCAAATACAAAGCCTAATGCAAAATGCAAAAACCTTCAAAGATATTCAGGTTGAAAGGCAAAATGTTAGTCACGAGAAAGAAATGTAAATCTTTATACTTATTCAAAACTGTTGTAACAAAAAAAGTTAGGGGTAAAAGATCATCATCAATATACTCATTCAAAAAACTGTTCTCGAATAAAATAATTATGGATGAAAGATCTAACCCTTGTATTTTTTCAAGAAACTATTATAAAATAAAAACAATTACAAATAAGAAAATATTTCCCTCGTACTTATTAGAAAACTTTTTGCAAAATAGTTGCGGGTAAAAACCCCAATCTTTATAAAAACTGTTACTAGTGAAGAACAGTTATTGCCTTGTATTAATATCAAAAAATTGTTACCTATGAAAAACAGTTACAAAATACAAGAGTATACTAAATCTGTTAAACAAAAACAGTTGCAAGCGTGAGTTTTAGACAATAACCAAACACATCTAAGATGTCATGAAAGTTCAAACAAAAAACTTTTCTTGGAAACATTCTTAAGTATGTGTAAAACTCCTATCACTCTATTGCATTATCATGAAGTTGAGATGTCTTCTTCATGTCAATTATAAAGGGCCCTCTTCCATAAACTACGCCTATTACAAAAAGGCACACATTTAATATGACATCGTGCATACTATATAAAAGGTACGAGTAGTCTAAAGCATTCCACATGCAAAATTTGAAGGTAAAACTAAAACCTCGAAAAATAAAGCACGCAAAAGACTTAAAGAGTGAAACAGAAACTCAACAAAAGTCGAAATAACATTTATATATTAAAAACGGCTAAAACTAAGTATTAACTTATACTTAGACGTATAAGATTTTTATATTTACATTGTGGTGCCCCTGAGTTGTCATTTGGGGACTTAAAGGAAATCCAAATTTACACCCGATCGGATTGAGGGTAACCACCAATTGATACAAAGAAAAAGAAAAAAGGGTAAATCAACTAGATATTTTCAAAGAGAGGGGTTGACTTCAGAGGCAGTATGAGCGGGAGCAACTGAGGATGAAGAGGCATGAGCGGCTGGAATCTCACCATCAGGTGAAGAGAGGTTATGACCCTATTGAGCCTTCTCCATGGCTTCCTTAGTTTTGGCTATTTCAGCACTAAGGTCGAAACCCCTTTGACTCACTTCCATCAATGTGTCGAGGCGAGAATTCATATACGCCCAGCTCACATCGACAACAGCCACCTCTTCCAAATCTTCATAATCTTGTGCCCACACTTGAAGCTCAGCTCTCAGCCCGTCCTTCTCCGCCTCCGCAGCTTCATGAGCGGCCGTTAATGGCCCAATCGACTCCTCTAAAGCTTGAGCTTTATCTAAAGCCTTTGGAAGATCTTCTTGAGTACGAGTGATTGATTGCACGAGCTCTCCTGAATATTATTCCTTCTGCCCCAGCAAGTTCTTTAAGTCTCTAATCTCCTCAGAGGAACGGGACAACTTCTCCGCGAACGAAGACTCCAGAACACTCTTGTCTTTGTCAGCTTGACTACAAGAAGCCTGCTCCACTGCTAGTTCTGCTGCCATAAGTCTCATCTACCGCTTCAAGGTACTCCTCTCCTCTTCTAAAGCGTCTATGTCAATCCTTAGGCTATCATACTGAGCTTTCCAATTATCAACTTCTTCCTGCAACTCTCTTATCTCTTGGTCTGTGTTTGAAATCCTCTTCATAAGCTCCATGCCTATGAGGTTAATCTACAAGAAATAAACCAGTTAGAAATAATAAATTTCATATACGAGAGTGAAAAAGGATAACTTAAACTATACCTTCAAAGAAGTATGCACGACCTCATTTGCCCATGTAAGAGCACTGTGGCTAGCTAGCTTTGCTTTCTCAGCGGGACCTATTAAAGGCTTGAGCCACACTTCAGGCTCACTCGTCTTCTTGAAAAGGTTTCCCTCAGCTGGAACCTTTATTACTACCTGCCGCATCTCTCTGCTGGAAGACCCTACTTCCCTAACGGAAGGCATAGAAGCAGACAGAGATAGAACAACAACAGGCACGGAAGGTTGAGGAGCTGGAAAAGCCACAGGCAAAGGAGTAGGCATGGAAATTTTAAGAGTTGAAGAAGTTAAAGGCAAAGCAGCAACAAAAGTTGAGATAGCCAAAGGAATAAACGAAACTTCTTCTCTCAAAGAAGCAGGAAAGACAGCAGCCAAAGGGACGTCATCAGGAGCGAGATCAATACCACCGTGAATAGGGGAATGTGAAACATCATCAAAGACATGGGACTCGATCGCAGACACGGAAGGCAAGGTTGAGGCAACATGCTCATCATCTAAAACCATTCGCCTTCTCCATGGCCTGTGCACTAAAGCACCCTCTTCCTTTTCCTCCATGGAACGAAATTCACTAATCTTCCTCTTCGAGGAAGATGAACCAACGATAATTTCCTGGTCTTGAGCCAAGGACATCTTCGGTATAGAGAAAGCAGACACCCCACGAGCAGAGAATCTTATTAAAAAGGGAAAAAGTTAAACGACAGAAGAAAAAAGACTCGAGTAAGGAAAGAAGCAAGAACAGAAGCTTCACTTACCGTGGGTCTTTACTTGCCAACCGTACCTCCCAGCGAGGTACTTCCAAGTTCTTTCTTCAGAAGGAGCAACAGATAACAGTTTTCCTACCCAATCACGAATACCGGAGACATTCTCGACAGTATTCATGATTGCTGAAAGGAGAAAAATAAACAGACACGGTGTTAAATAAAACATCTCAAGTCAAAACAAGAAAAGTAAATGTGAGCTAAAGCATACTCACGTATGCGATTCCACTTATCAGGGAAGGGAAGATTTTCTTCACCAACTAAACCAGTAGTGGGTATAGCGACATATCGAAGGTACCAACCCCTATCCTTATCATTTCCAGGGGTTACTAACACTCTTTTGCTTCTAGCAATCAGAGTAAAAAACCCTTCACGAAATAAGATAGGAGAGTAGAGGTGAATAAGATGGTTGAAGGTAAAAGGAACCGAGACTAAAGAAGCCAAACTCCTAAGGAATGCGATAACTCACCACACAAGCGGGCCAACTTGTCCTAAGCATATATTGAAAAAACGGCAAAACTCAATTATAACTGGGTCAATGGGGGGTCTAAACCCTAAAGTGAAAGGATATGTATAAACAAAAGAATATCCCGTCTTGTAAGACATTATTTTTTGATTACTATTCGGAGTATAGACAGGAAAGTCAGATTTCCAGAAGCACTCCCTTCGAACAAGGGAAATTTGACCCTCAGTTATAAGGGTTGGATATCTTTCTACACTATCAAGAGAAGAAGGTTGATCTACAAGAACTTGACTATCCCTAGCGAAAACAAACTCAGCAGGGACAATTTCATCGACTCTATGTTCACGAAAGCGTTCGCCTCTACCTATAGACGAAGACCGAGAAACACTAAATCTCGGAGTAACTGGATATCTATTGGAAGGATACGGAACTATTTGAGAAGAAGAAGAGCCCCTAGAAGGAGAGGATCCTAGACTTCTAACTCTACCACCCCTCCGACTCCTAGTTGGAGCAGAAGATGGCGCTAAGCTTTCAATGTCTATTACTCTGTGAGGTTGGTTTGAAGAAGACATGTTTACAAAGGCAAAGAAGAAAGTTTTTTTACAAAAAACAGAAGTAGAAAGCAAAGAAAATAAAACATGTATATATACTTGGAGACAACCGTCAAACATGATGGAAAAGGAAAATAATGATGAAAAGTCATAATTGAAGATGTCACTTCAGGACTGGCACAACCGCAAAAAGCCCTAAAAGGTTCTAAGTAAATGCAGAACCAATCTGAGAAGGACACGTGGTATGAGCATTAAATGAAAGTGACAAACGATGCCTATGGTACAAAGAAAGATACAATGATTCAAGGAAAAGCGGCGGGCAAAATATTCCCGACATAAATGAATATCCACTTACCAAATACTAATCATTAAATATATGGTAAGTGGGGGGACTATCTGTATTGGTAAAAAAGAGTTTCACACGTAAGCCAGCTTTTGATAACTCAGCCAGTCATGTGGACACAGGAAAATACGACAGCTGGAAGTAACTCTTTGAAGAGGTACGGTACAAAGAGGCACAGTTCAGTAAACCCACGAACTTATCAGCCACATGAAATTCAATTTGATCAAAACGGGAGAGAGGCATGGTCAGAATGAATCTGAAAAAAGCTACGGGCAGATTCACGGACCCACAATTTATTAATCAAACATTATATAACCGAACCCCTATTTACCATTATCCTTTGTAACGCCTCATTAATGTCATAATTAGTCATTAATGAGTA
Organism: Nicotiana knightiana; assembly: GCA_005239525.1. Classification (NCBI taxonomy): domain Eukaryota; kingdom Viridiplantae; phylum Streptophyta; class Magnoliopsida; order Solanales; family Solanaceae; genus Nicotiana; species Nicotiana knightiana. The sequence continues at coordinate 65,614 of ML377101.1, read as the reverse complement.
ACCATAACAGCAGTCGTACGTTATAAGAATCTCCTATATAAGGGAGGGAAATACAGCTTGTAAAGGCATTTGATTATCGAATACAATAAACTTCGATCTTTTATTTCTGTAATATTGTCTATTATTCATTTTTTCCATTATCTTGATTATCAGTAAACCGTATTCATCTTAAAAATAAGCTTTAGTCAAAGGGTCTAATTATTTGGTTAAACACCACTAGCATTCATGCATCTAATGAACAGCGTATTCCAGCCATGTCTTGATCGTTTGTCATAGTATTTATTGATGATATCCTGGTGTACTCACGTAGCTAGGAGGAGCATACACAACATTTGAGGATGTTACCATAGAGGTTGAGGGAGGATAAGCTTTATGCCAAGTTTTCCAAGTGTGAGTTTTGGTTCAGTTCGGTGGCGTTCTTGGGGCACATGGTGTCTAGTGAGAGGATCAAGGTGGATCTGATAAAATCGAGGCGGTTCAGATTTGGCCTAGACCATCTTCAACTAATGAGATTTGGAGTTTTCTCGGCTTGGTCAGATACTATCATTGCTTCGTGGAGGGTTTCTTGTCCATTGCAACGCCTTTGACCTGGTTGACCTAGAAGGGTGCTCTATTCAGGTGGTCAGATGAGTGTGAGGAGAGCTTTCAGAAGCTCAAGACTGCCTTGACCACATCTCCAGTACTATTTTTACCTTTAGCATCGGGTTCTTATACACTGTATTGTGATGCTTCTCGGATTGGTATTGGGTGTGTCTTGATGCACGAGGGTAGACTGGTTGCTTATAATTCACGCCAGTTGGAGCCTCATGAGAAGAACTATCACGTTCGTGATTTAGAGCTGGAAGCCATCATCTATGCATTGAAGATTTGGAGGCATTATCTCCACGGTGTGTCATTTTAGGTATTTAAAAATCATCGGAGACTTCGCACTTATCCTAACAAAAGGATATAAATTTGAGGCAACTATGATGGTTGGAGCTGCTAAAGGACTATGATATTACCATTTTGTATCATCCCGGGAAGGCCAATGTGGTGGATGATGCCTTGAGTAGAAAGACGGTGAGTATGGGTAGCCTTGCATGGTGAGAGACCACTTGCATCAGATGTTCAGGCCTAGGCTAATAAGTTCGTGAGGTTAGAAGTTTCGGATCCTAGTCGAGTTCTAGCTTGTGCGGTTTCTCGGTCTTTCTTATATGATCGCATCAGAGAGTACCAATATGACGACCCCCATTTGCTTGTCCTTAAGTACATGGTTCAACACGGTGATTTCAAAGAGGTATCAATTGGGGATGATGGTGTGTTGTTGATACAGGGTAAGATTTATGTGCCCAATGTATACGAGTTACATGAGTTGATTCTTGAGGAGGCCCATAGTTCGCGGTATTCAATTCATACGGGTGCCACAAAGATGTATCAGGACTTGAGGTAACATTATTATTAGAGGAGGATGAAGAAAGATATAGTGGGGTTTGTAGCTTGGTTCTTAAATTGTCAGCAGGTGAAGTACGAGCATCAGAGGCCGGGTGGTTTGCTTTAGAGGCTTGAGATTCTGGAGTTGAAATGGGAGCGTATCACTATGGACTTCATATTTGGGCTCCCACGGATTTTGAAGAAGTTTTGTGCTATTTGGGTGATTGTGGATCAGTTGACCAAGTCCGTGCATTCTAGTTGGGACTACCTATTCTTCAGAGCGGTTGACTGAGATCTATATCCGCGAGATTGTTCAGCTTCACGATGTGTCAGTGTCCATTACATTAGATCAAGGCACGTAGTTCACATTGCAGTTTTGGAGAGCAGTGCAACGAAATTTAGGCACACGGGTTCAGTTCTAACCTCATACGGGCAGACAATCCGAGTGCACTATTCATATATTGGAGGATATGCTACACGCTTGCGTCATGGATTTTGAGGGTTCTTGGGATCAGCTTCTGCTGCTTGTAGAGTTTTCCTACAATAACAACTACCAATCGAGTATTCAGATGGCTTCGTATAAGGCCTTGTATGGTAGACATTGTCGGTCTCCAGCTGGTTTGGTTTGAGCTGGACTAGTTTAGGCTATTGGGTACTGAATTTGTTTAGGATGCTTTGGACAAGGTTAAGTTGATTCAGGATCGGCTTCACACGACACAGTCTATACAGAAGAGTTACGCCGATCGGAAAGTTCATGATGTTTCTTACATGGTGGGAGAGAAGGTATTGCTCAGAGTTTCACCCATGAAGGTTGTTATGAGGTTCGAGAAGAAGGGCAAGTAGAGCCCTAGGTATATTGTCCCTTTTGAGGTGCTTGAGAAGATTGGAGAGGTGGTTTACAAGCTTGCATTGCCGCCTAGTCTATCGAGTGTTCCTCTAGTTTTTCATGTTTCCATGCTCAGGAAGTATTTCGGTGATCCGTCTCATGTTTTAAACTTCATTACGGTTCAGTTAGATGGTGGTTTAACTTATGATGTGGATCCGGTGGCCATTTTGGATTGTCAGGTTCGAAGGTTGAGGTCAAAGAATATAACTTCAGTGAAGGTGCAATGGAGGGTTCAGCCAGTCGAGGAGCTATTTGAGAGACCGAGCGGGAGCTGCGAAGCATATATCCACGCCTGTTTGAGACTCCAAGTATGATTCTAGACCCATTCGAGGACGAACAATTGTTCAAGAGTGGTAGAATGTAACGACCCGACATATCGTTTTGCTTATTATAGCCTTATTAATTCATTTACTGCTTATTCTATGCTCAATTGTTGTTATGTGACTTGCCGGGGTGGCTGGTTTGGTTTCAGGGATGGTTGAGAATGAGTTGGGACATTTAGTCCCAAGGTTGGAAGCCTAAATTGAAAGAGTTGACCGGATGTTGACTTATGTGTAAATGACTACGGAATGGAGTTTTGATGGCTCTGATAGCTCTGAATTGTCATTTTGGACTTCGGAGTGTGTCCGAATATATAACGACTCGGTTGGTAATTTTTAGAATTAATGTTCCGTTCGGAGTCTTAAGGTCTCGAGAAGCTTCATATTATGTATTATGACTAGCATATGTGGCTGAGTTCGAATTTCGGATGATTCGGGATCAATTTGGAAGAACGATTCTTGTTTTAGAAAATTAAATGGTAAGAATTGACCGGAGTTTGACTTTTGTGTGGAAGACTCCTAAATGGCATTTTGATGATTCCAATAGCTTCGTATGGTGATTTTGGAATTAGGTGTGCATTTGGATTTGGATTTGGAGGGCCGTAGGATAATTTGAAGCATTTTGGCGAAAATTGGAAAGTTGAAGTTTTGGACGGTTAAGAGGTTTAATCGGGAGTTGACTTTGTTGATATGAGGCTTGTATTTCGATTCTGAGAGTTGTATTAGCTCCTTTATATCATTTGACACTTGCATGCAAAATTTAATGTTATTCGAGGTTGATTTGATATGTTTCGTCGCAAGTTGTAGAAGTTGAAAGTTCATAAATTTATTAAGTTCGATTTGAGGTACGATTAATAGTTTTGATGTTGTTTGATGTTATTTGAGGTCTCGATCAGGTCCTTTTATGTTTTGGGACTTATTAGTATGTTTGGACGTGGTCCCGAGGGGCCCGGGTGAGTTTCGAATAGGTTTGGGTTATGTTGAGCTCGTTTTTGATGTTTTGACTTCGTTTCTTCAAGCATAAATAGTATCACATTAGGCAAATGAGCGCCAATTTCTGTTTTTATTGTAGGATTATATCCGTATCATAATTACGGATCCATAGAAAAAAGAATCGTTGAATTTGGACATTGTATGAAGAAGTTATGCTCAATTTAGTGTCGGAGAAGAGAGCTGGTTCTGGTGCTTCGCAGATGCAAAGTTGGGTCCGCATTTGCGACCCCGCAGGTGCGAAAATTTGTCTACAAAAGTGGAAGTTACAACTGGTAATGCGCAGGTGCGGATGTTTTGTTGCAAAAGATAAAATCCCTAAGTATATAAAATCATACGGCGTTATTTTGGTATTTTGAGCATATCTTGAGTTCTAGAGCTCGATTGAGGTGATTTTCACGGCGTTCTTCTCATCTTTTAATGGGGTTCAGCATCTAACTATAATTTTTATATTTTAATATTACAGAAGTTCATTTTTGAATTAATTCATATTTTGGTTGGAGAATTGGAGGTTTTTATCAAAAACTTTTCTAAAGAGAATAATTGAGTTTTGAACATCGATTCGGAGTCAGAATACGATGAATTAGTATGGTTGGACTCGTAACTGAATGTGTGTTCGGATTTCGTGAATTTTGTCGGGTTTCGAGGTGCTGGCCCAAGGGTCGACTTTTTGGTTGATTTTTTAATTTTTGATAAATATTGAAGCTTTATTATCCATAATAGTTTATGATGAGTTTTATTTAAGCTTTGAACTTACTTTGGCTAGAATTGAGCCGTCCGGAGGTTATTTCATTCGAGAAGTTCATTTTAGACTAACAATCTATCTTCTTTGAGGTAAGTACCTTTCCTAACTTCATGTGGGGGAACTAACCCTTAGGATTTGAGTCTTCTATGCTAATTTTATCCTGTAAAGTCCGTGTACGCGAGGTGACGAGTTCGTGCTCGGGCTTATTTGTGGAAAGTTTACCTTTTAGGGTTCTTAGGTTCTTATATTCATTAGATATGATGTTGTATTCTTATGTGAAATTCTCCATTTACTAGATTCACCTCTACGTGTCATAATTGGAATTAATTGTTTTATGTTCACCCTTATTGCCTATTTGACTCTTGTGTGCCGTAACTGAAGTTGTTGCCCTCTTCAATTACCATGTTATCTTTTCCGTTGCTTATTCTTAATTAAGTCGCTGTATTGTTTTCGTAATTTGCTCAAACCTAAAAGTAGTTAGTTATCCTTTATCATATTTGTCTCATCATTATTTGGAACTAATGACTCCTATTGTCTCCTTTGTTGTCAAATTGTACTTTGTGAAGTTATCGTTCCATATTAGTTCTTGAGTTGAGTACTTGATGTACTCTTGTGTTATTATCATTGTTGTTGTTGTACTCAGTATTTTGTTGCACAAGGTTTCTGTCGTGCGATTGTTATTGTGTTGCAAAAGGTTTCTATCGTGCGGTTGTTATTGTGATGCACGACGTCTTTGCTGTGCGGGTGTTATTGTGTTGCACGAGGTTTTTGTCGTGCTATTCTTACTATTGATATGTGAATATGCAGCATGACAATGCAGGCTATATATGTGGGTTGCGCAAGTGGAGAGACAAGGTGGGAATATTATAATTATGTACGTGTGGCGAGACAAGGCGGCATTTACTTTATTATGGCGCACGTGACGAGACAAGGTGGGCTATGTCGGGGATTGTTTGTGATGACTTGTGACAGCCTGGGGGAATTCTTGTTGTTGATATTTGTGTTGTGGTGTACCTATCTGTGTGAGTTTTATCTTGTGAAAAATGCGGGGAGCATTCTTGCATGCTGTTTTTTTTCTCTACACCTTACTAGTTGGCCTGAACTGGTTTAGAACACTTGCACAAACATACACATAGTTAATCACTCCTATGAATATAAGAATATTGTTCCTCATTATATTGTGTATTTATACACACCCTCTTCTACTTGCCTTCTATGTGAAAATGGTTCTATTGGCACATAAGTCGTTCGTGCAGTTACTAATTGAAACTAGGGCACAAGATGCCAAGTGTTTAGGGTTCACAAACTGGGACCCGTGACTTGTGAATATTTTGACGTGTGGTACCTCATGAAGGTTATTGAATAGAACTCGATGTGAAAAAGGTTATTCTCATCAAGTTTCTACATGCCTTTCCTTTAATTTTGTTCACCGGATTTAGACTATGTTCAACTTACTCTATTGTGTTATTACTTATTGTGTTTTGCTGCTAATTGTTGTTTTTATTTCTTATTGCAGTTACCATATTATTGTTGTCATTATGCGTAGTTTTGTATAGATATCGCATTTTGTTAGTTCTACACTTATTTTGCTCAGGTTATTTAGACCAGTAGGTGTCGTGATAAGTTGGTCTAAGAGCTCTAGGTTCATAGGTGGACGAGTCATAAGCGAGTTTAGTTTAGTCTTGCAGATCGGTATGGAGACGTCTGTACTTATATTCGAGAGGCTGCAAAACTAATGGATAGTTTCACTTCTTTCATTCATATTGTGTGAGTTTATTGTTCCTCGGAGTTTGAGTTCTTACCACTCTATTCTTTCACAGATGGTGAGGACACGAGCTGCAGTTACCGATGGTGCTTCCCCCACACCAGGTGTCGCTAGGGGAAGAGGGAGAGGCAGAGGCCGAAGAGGAGCATGTGTCGCAGCTAGGGCACCTACTAGAGCAGCAGTTGAGGAGCCGCCAGTAGCTCCGGTTGGGGGGTATGTACCAGAGGCGCCTACTGTTATCCCTGGACTTCATGAGACTTTAACACAATTCCTGAGCATGTTTGGTAATTTGGCTCAGATATGGTTGATTCACATTTCACCAGCTACTTCACAGACCAGGAGAGGAACTCAGACTCCAGCAACCCGTACTCCGAGAGAGGAACTCAGACTCCCGCCGCCCGTACTCCAGAGCAGCGAGTTTATGTCGGTCAGGTTCCAAGTGTCATGGTGACACATCCTATGGTCCCAGTTCAACGCATGTTTAGGGCCGCAACATCCGAGGAAGAACAACTAAGACTTGCAAGGTTTAAGAAGTATGACCCTCCTACTTTCAGTGATTTGGTGTCAAAGACTGCACGGGGATTTCTAGAGGAGTTCCACCGCATTCTCCACACTATGGGTATTGTGGAGACGAGTGGGGTTTATTTTACTATGTTCTAGCTTAGAAGGGTGACTTATCAGTGGTGGAGGGCGTATGAGTCGGTCGATGCAACTCCACTTTCATGGACTCAGTTTTCAGAGATATTCTTGAGAGAGTTTGTTCCTCAGTCTTTTCAGGATGCATGGAGCGCAGAGTTTGAGCAGCTGTGCTAGGGTACTATGTAGTGTTAGAGTATGCAATTAGATTCAGTGATTTGGTTAGACATATACCTACTTTGGTCTCTACAGTTAGGGAGCGAGTTCGTAAGTTCATTGAGGGTCTCATGCATGATATTAGGTTCAACATGGCTCGAGAGTTGGAGTCATATGTTTCATTTCAGCAGGTGGTAGAGATCGCTCGCTGATTAGATGGAATATGGGACCAGGAGAGAGAGGACAGGTGGGATCAGGAGAGACAGGGCAGGCGAGGTCAGGAGAGAGAGGACAGGAAGACTAGGAGGCCTCGCAGATCAGAGAGATCTAGTGGTCCTTATTTTGGAGGCAGGGTACAACATGGTATAGGTTTTGTAGGTCAGCCAGTTCAGTTTGCACTTCCGACTATGCATGGTGTTTCAAATGCTCATGGGTATTAGAGTACCTGTACTGCATAGTTTCAATAGCCACGTTAGTAGAGAGGTTTCTTCGAGTATGGAGATGCCAACCATAGGGTGAGAGATTATCCCAGACTCCGGACAGATATGTCACAATGGGGTATTCAGGCGAGTAGAGGGCACCCAAGAGGGGGAGGCCCGACACCTTGATGTTTTTTTATATTGTAGGCCTAAGGCCACTGTGCCAGATGATGTCCTACATGTATGGTTTTGATTTGTTATAGAGGAGCATCATTTGTATTTTGTTTCGGTTCTGCTTATCGGGTGAGTTTCATGATTTAGTACTCTACTTATGTGTTTACCCCTGTTGGGGGATTTTATAGTGGTAGCCCATGTCTTTTATTTTTTATTCATTATTGAGAGTTATGAGACTAGGGGTGACTTTCTGTTTCTCATTTCGATAGTTTGAAGTGAATTCTGGGTTATGGGTTACGACTTTTGATTTAGATGATCTACAGATGTGAGAGTTCAGTACGTGTGGTAATTTTGTTGGCATAATTGAATTGGTGGAAGGGTTTATTGGTTTTATGTGTATTCTACTTGTGATTCAGAGTTGAGGGTGAGACCCTCGCGATTTCCTGTATTTGATGCGTTTGAACCGGGAAGCGTGTCGCGATGGAAGTTATATCAGGATGAGTCCTTGTGATTTATTCGTATACTATGATTCTTCCTTGTTAAATTGATTCATAAGATTGTACTAATAGAGAGTTGTACCTGTCGAGCTTGTGTGATATTCCTCTTATGCATTTCTCTTTACATATTCAGTCATTCTCGTGCGGTTCTTATTGAGGTTTAGCTTACGGGGTGTGTGCCTCGGTGGTGTTAGTTGTAACTTGTTGATTCGGGTGAATAGTTATGAGGCCTTCATGTTTCTTGCATCGATGTCAGTGTTGTGGAGGTTTGAAATAGGGTTCTAATGAATATGAGGCCAATTGTCGGTACTGGATTTGATTACGGGAAGCTATTGTGATCAGAGGTGTTGTTATGGGTATATGTGTGATGAGCTACGACGTGTGATTGTACTTTGTGGGTGTAGGCATAAGTGTTGCAGCTGGTTGAGGCTGACACCGGGTTGGATGTAGGAATCGGGTCCTTTGGAGATGAACAGATGATGAAACAATTTCGGCTCCAAGTCTTATTGGTATTGGTAGAAGGGATAACTTACTGACGAGTTGGTGTCGACATGTTTATATGGATTGGGGTGACGCGGGGTCACCCGCTTGTGTATGTAGTATGAATGCATTCAGTGATTTGATGACTTCGGGACAATTCTTGGCACATTCGAGGATGAACGCTTGTTTAAGAAGGGGAAGAAGTAATGACCCAGCCGGTCGTTTTAAGAGTTAGTGTCCCGTTTGGCGGCTTAAGGTCTGTAGCAGCTTCATATTATGTATTATGACTAGCATGTGTGGTCGAGTTCAGATTTTAGATGATTTGGGTTTAATTTGGAAGAAGGATTCTTGTTTTAGAAACTTAAACAGTATGAGTTGACCGGAGTTTTCCTTTTGTGTAGACGACTCCGAAGTGGAATTTTGATGATTCCAATAGCTTTATATGGTGATTTTGGACTTAGGCGTGCATCCGGAAGGTTAAGAGGTTTGAACGGGAGTCGACTTTGTTGATATGGGCTTTTATTGTGATTTCGAAGTTGGATTAGCTCTGTTATGTCATTTGAGACTTTCATGCAAAATTTGGCGTAGTTCTGGGTTGATTTGATATGTTTCGGCGCGAGTTGTAGAAGTTGAAAGTTCATAAGTTCATGAAGTTCGATTTGAGGTATGATTCATAGTTTTATGTTGTTTGATGTGATTTGAGACCTCGATAAGGTACGCATTATGTTTTGGGACTTATGGTATTTTCAGATGTGGTCCCGAGGGGCTCGGGTGAATTTCGAATAGGTTTTGATTGTGTTGCGCTCGTTGTTGATGTTTCGACTTCCTTTCTTCAAGCATAAATAGTATCATATTAATAAAATAAGCTCCAGTTTCTATTTTTATCAAATCATTAGATCCGTGTTCTAATTACGGAGCCATAGCAAAAAGAATCATCAAATTTGGACATCGTGTGAGGAAGTTATGCTCATTTTAGTGCTGAAGAAGAGAGTTGGTGCTGGTGCTTCGCAGATGCAAAGTTGGGTCTGCATCTGCGACTCCTCAAGTGAGAATTTGTTCGCAAAAGCGGAAGTTACAGCTGGAAATGCATAGGTGCGGATGTTTTGTCGCAAAAGCGAAAATCCTCGAGTATATAAAAATGAGACCGCGTTATTTTGGTATTTTGAGCATATCTTGAGTTCTAGAGCTCCGATTCAGGTGATTTTCACGGTGTTCTTCTTGTCTTTTCATGGGGGTCAGTATCTAACTGTAATTTTTGTATTTTAATATGATTACAGAAGTTCATATTTGAATTAATCCATGTTTTGATTGGAGAATTGGAGGTTTTTGTCAAAAACTTTTATAAAGAGACTAATTGGGATTTGAACATCGATTTGGAGTCAAAATTGGATGAAATTAGTATGGTTGGACTTATAATTTAATGATTGTTCACATTTCATTAATTTTTTCGGGTTTCGGGGTGCGGGCCCGAGGGTCAACTTTTGGGTTGATTTTTAGTTTTTGATAAAGATTGAAGCTTTATTATCCGTAATAGTTTCTTATGAGTTTTATTTAAGCGTTGAAGTTACTTTGGCTAGATTTGAGCCGTCCGGAGGTTATTTCATTCAAGAAATTCATTTTAGAGTAACGGTTTATCTTCTTTGAGGGAAGTATCTTGCCTAATTTCGTATGTGGGAGCTACCCCTTAGGATTTGAGTCTTCTATGCTAATTGTGTCGTGTAAAGCCCGTGTACGCGAGGTGACGAGTTTGTGCTCGGGCTTATTTGTGGAAAGTTGACCTTTTAGGGTTCTTAGGTTCTTATATTCATTAGACATGATGTTGTGTTGTTATGTGAAATTCCCCATTTACTAGATTCATCTCTACGTGTCATAATAAGATTTAATTGCTTCATGTTCCACCCTTATTGCCCATTTGACTCTTGTGTGCGTTAACTGAAGTTGTTTCCCTCTTTAATTACCATGCTGTCTTTTCCGTTGCTTATCCTTAATTAAGTTCCTGTATTGTTTCTGTAATTTCTCAAACCTAGAAGAAGTTAGTTATCCTTTATCATAGTTGCCTTATCCTTATTTGGAATTAATGACTCATGTTGTCTCATTTGTTGTCAAATTGTACTTTGTAAAGTTATCGTTACATATTAATTCTCCCTTGTTGAGCTAATCTCATTGTGACTAATATTCTTTATTGTGTTTAATCTTTGTGAACTCATTCTACTGTTTCTTTGAGATCAAAAGCTCTTGAGTTGATTACTTGATGTACTCTTGTGTTATTGTCACTGTTGTTGTTGCACTTAGTATTATGTTGCACGAGGTTTCTGTTGTGCGGTTGTTATTGTGTTGCACGAGGTTTCTACCGTGAGGTTGTTATTGGGATGCACGAGGTTTTCTCTGTGCGGGTGTTATTGTGTTGCACGAGGTTTCTGTCGTGCTATTGTTACTATTGATATGTGCATATGTAGCATGATAAGGCAGGATATATATGTGGGTTGCGCATGTGGCGAGACAATGTATAAATATTATTATTATGCATGTGTGGCGTGACAAGGCAACATTTACTTTATTATGGTGCACATGGCGAGACAAGGTGGGCTATGCCGAGGATTGTTTGTGATGACTTGTAACGTCCTAAGGGAATTCTTGTTGTTGATATTTGTGTAGTGGTGTACCTACTTGTGTGAGTTTTATCTTGTGAAAAATGTGGGGAACATTCTTACGTGTTGTTCATTTTCTCTACTTATTAGTTGGCCTGAACTGGGTAGAACACTTGCACAAGCATACACGTAGTTAATCACTCCTATCGATTTAAGAAGATGGTTCATGATATTATTGAGTATTTTTACACACCCTCTTCTACTTGCCTTCGATGTGAGAATGGTTCTATCGGCAAGTGAGTCGGCCGCGCAGTTACCAATTAAAACAAGGGCACAAGATGCCAAGTGTTTAGGGTTCACAAAATTGGACCCATTACTTTTGAATATTTTGAGATATGGTACCTCGTGGAGGTTATTGAATAGAACCTGATGTGAAAGTCGTTATTTTCATCAGGTCCTACATGTCGTTCTTTTAATTGTGTTCACTGGATTTAGACTATGTTTAGATTACTCAATTGTGTTATTACTTGTTGTGTTCCACTGCTAATTGTTGTTTCTATTTCTTATTAAAAGTACCATATTATCGTCGCCATTAAGCGTAGTTTTATAGATATATCGTATTCTGTTAGTTCTACACTTATACTTGCTTAGGTTATTTAGTCCAGTAGGTGTCTTAACTGTTCCTCGTTACTACTTCACTGAGGTTAGTCTTGATACTTGCTGGGTACTACTGTGGTGTACTCATACTATGCTTCTGCACAATTTTGTGCAGATCCAGGTATTTTGGAGTCACTGGATTGTTAGCTAGATGTATGGATTTTGTTGTGGAGACTCAAGGTAAACCTGCTGCTGCGCTTATAGGCTTCAGAGTCACCTTCTGATGTTGTATTCACACTTTTCATCCTTGTTTTGAAACAGTTGTTTTTAGAGGTTAATCTAGCAAACTCATTAGAGGTTTTGACTTGTACTATCGGGTTTTGGGATTTGTAAATTTGTTTAGAGATTTCTATTTCGAAATTGTTAGATGTTAGTTAAATATTATTGTTATTTCAGTTAAATGTTTGGCTTACCTAGTCCCTAAAACTAGGTGCCATCACGACACCCAACAGTGGGGAATGTGGGCCATGACAGAATATTGATTTAGGGGTCCGTAGATGATTTTGGCTTGATTTAGTGAAAGTTGAAAAGCTGAAGTTTGGAGAGTTGAGAAGTTTAACCAATAGTTGACTTTATGGTTACCGGGCTCAGATTTTGTTTCCAGAAGTTGGAATAGGTCGGTTGTGTTATTTATGACTTGTGTGCAAAATTTGAGGTTAATCGGACTTGGTTTGGTAAGTTTCGGCATTTGTTTTGGAAGCTAGAAATTCATAAGTTCATTAGGCTTGAATCGATGTGCGATTCGTGGTTTTAGTGTTGTTTGATGTGATTTGAGACTTCGAGCGAGTTCCTATGATGTTTTAGGACTTGTGGCTTTGTTTGGTTGAGGTCTCGGGGGCCTCAGGTGGATTTTGGATGGATAATGAGTTGAAATTGGGCTTAGAAGTCTTGCTGAAGTTGCTGATGCTTGTGCTTCTGGTTTCCTCTTTCGCGATTGCAAGGAGAGGGACGTGATCGCGGAGGGTAATGTCCAACCCGTCCGAATTTGGTCTATATGATCGCGAGAAATGGTCTGCGATGCGGAATTTTGAGATTTTGTGTTACGCTAACACAAGTGCATGAACACATTCGCGAAGAAGGAAGGGGAGGTCTGGGATTTAGACGCGTGAGTTGGTCCGCCATCACATAGGTATGAGTGTTGGGTCAGCGCGTTCGCGAGCCTGAAGGTGAGTTCACATAGAAGGATTTTTGTCCACTAAGGAATTTGTTCTTTGCGGTCGCGTTCATTTATCCGCAATCACGATGTGTAATCAGTGGACATCAGTGTTAAACTATCAAAATCGAGGGTTTGAACCCATTTTTCATATTTTTATCTAGAGACCTCGGATTTGGGAATTCTTGAAGGGATTTTCAAGAAATTGACAAGGGTAAGTAATTCTAACTCGGATTTGGTTGTTATATATGAAGCTATCATTGCTTTTACCATTTAATTAGTATTTTGGGTTGGAAATATTGGGGAAAATTGTAGAAACTTAATAGACTTTAATTTGAGGATTTGAAGGTCGAGTTGAGATCGGAATTGAGTAATTTTAGTATGGTTTGACTTATTGTTGAATGGGTATTCAGATTTTGTTAATTTTGTCAGATTCCGAGACGTGGGCCCGAGGTTGACTTTTTGGGTTTACTTTTTCACTTTTGTTAAAGAACGTAGCTTTATCATATGAAATTGATTCCTATAGCTTGTGTTGATTGTGTCAAGTGTTTTGTGGCTAGATCCGAGTCATCCGGAGGCTGATTCGGGATGCAAAGGCTTGTCGGAGTACAAATTTGCATGGTTTGAGGTAAGTAACACCTCTAAACTTGGTTATGAGAGTATGAATCCCTGAACCACATATTATGTGGTTGGTGTTGAGGTGACGCACATGCTAGGTTACAACCGTGTGGTCATGCACCGCAATAATTGTGACTTGATTATTTCTGTGAAGCTGTGTAGTCATTTAATCTTGTTATTATTCATATATTCTCCATGTATTAGAGAAATTGAGCTGCGATTATGTTAGAAATAATGTTTAGCCTATATTTTGGTACTGCTAGGACCACAAAGGTCGTCTTGTTTTTGAATTATTTGCTTAATTTGCAATTATGTACTCAGTAACCTCTACATTGCATATCATATCTCAGTCTCCATTGCCATTTATTATTTCATCATATTATCATTGTTTGGGCTGATTGTCATGAGATTTCTATGCCCGAGAGGGAGAGATTGATGGTTGAGTGAGGCTGAGGGCCTGATTGTGAGTGATATTTATGTGATCAGGATGCACGCCGCAGTAGGCTATACTGATTCATGCCATGATTTTCTTGTATTAGAGCTTAGGTGAAATTCGCCCCTCCGGATTCTGACATACCAGTTGTGAGTGCGACTGCCGCGTGCGAGCACTGAGTGCGAGTGCCGAGTGTGAGTGTTGAGTGATTGAGAGTGCTGAGTGAGTGGGAGTACTGAGTGATTGAGCGTGCTGAGTGAGATGCATACTTGACATGCAAATATAAAGATGTGACATTCCTCATATTAGTCATACTTGGCATATATTATCTGTGTTGTGCTCAAACTGTTAAAACTAGAAAGCATGTCTACATTTCTGTACCATCTATAAACTGATTATTGGCTTCCTCTACGAATTATTGCTGTTATTATCTGGATTTGAACTGTACTTATCTGATCTTGTCACTGCTTTCAGCCCAAGGTTAGTCTTACTTTATGTACATTGGACCGGTTGTACCCATACTATATTCTGCACTTCGTGTGCAGATCCTGATACTTTTGTGCACGACGGTTGCTAGATTTGGAGTTTCATCTGTTCGGAGACTATTGAGGTAGATGCCTTGGCGTCCGCAAACCTTGACTCTCATTCCTTTCAGTTTATTTGCACTGTTCCATCTTTCTATATAATTGTTTTAACAGTTAGGTTGTATTGTCATTTAGATTCTCATGTACTCGGTGATACCCGGATCTTGAGAATGTTATATTTGAGTCACAGTATTTCTTATCGACTATTTATGGGAGTTATTACTGTTAAACCGGTTTCATCTTGTTTTCATTTTTAAAATGCGTGGTTATTTATGGTTTTCGACTTGCCTAGTACTGTGATAGGCTCCATAACGACATATTGTGTTTTGGGTCATGACAAATCCCCTAGTACGAAGTCATGATTTACTAAGATAAAATATAACTGAGTCTCATAATATAGGAGTACCGTCTCGAATAAGATAAACATTATGAAAGTAAGGAAGTGGATTCCATAAGTATAAAGATTTGACCGGTCATTTTAAGTTCTAGAATTTTATTCTATGATTTAAGACTTTTATAGGTCCATTTGATGTTTTATGAATTGCGGGTATGAATGATTTTGATCCCAACAGTTTTGGAAGTGATATAGATACTTACTTCCTAAATGGAAGCTTTAAGTTGGAAGAGATGACCAATGTTTGAATTTTGGATAAACAGAGTCGGAATCAGATTTTTATGGTTCCAATAAGTTTCTATAATGATTTTTGCTTGTACGCCTGTTCGTATTTGGTTTTAGATATTCCTAGAAGATTTTGACTCTATTTGTCGAAAGTTGGAAATTTGAAGAGTTCATAAATGTCCAAGAGTTGACTTTGATGTTATTAGATTCGAAGTGGTGTTTCGAGACTTTGTATAGGTCAATATAGTTTAATTAAACTTGTATTCAAAGTTTTTATGCAATCTAAAGTGTCTAAGTGTGATTCATACACTCTTTTAAAATAATGATTTAAGAACTTTAGAGACATTCTATTCAGTTTAAGCCTCGATTTTTTGTTGTGATATTTCTGTGGGTGGTTTGTGACTTTTGACAAGTCCATATAGAGGTATTTTGAATTTTCGAAATGGTTGAATGGGTCCCGAGGCGCTCGGGTACGTTTCAGCGCATTTGGATCAAGTTATGAAATAAATGAGTTGTTAAAACAGGGTTTTCTGCAAATGAACTGGCTTCAAAAGACTATTTGTCCCAATCTATAAATAATTTTGCGATGTATTTTTAAGTGATTGTAGATATTTGAGTCTAGTTTCTTTTGGTTTAAACCTTTTGTCATTTTGACATTTGAGCACGAGGTTATGGTCATTTTACTAAAGGATGGCAGGACAATTTTTTTATCAACAGAGTGTTGCAGGTTGCACCACCACCGTTCCGTGTGTGTGTGGGGAGAGGGGGGAGGGGGGGGCAACACTCGGGGCACCATGGCAGTGCATTTTTACTACCAGTTGGTTCTTCACCCTATAAATAAAGCTCATTTCATGATTTTGATATCTCTCTTCAATTTGGCGCACGGGAGTCGATTTTAGGGATTTTGACCTATTTCTTCATCAACCACGTTTGGGTAAGTGATTCTAACTCACTTTTATCATTAAAGTAAGGATATATCATTTATTTTAGCATAAAATCAAGGATTTGGGAGAAATCAAATAAGAAATGGAAGGAAACCTAGAATGAAGTATTATTAATTTAAGCATGCAAATGATGTCAAAATGGATTTTTATTATAAGGTTGGGTTATGTGACTCATAGTTAGTCGGGATTCGGTTCTAATTTCTGATTTTGATGAAGTGCGTTGACATTTGGAAATTGATTAAAGATTAAATCTTTATCGTTTAAGGTTGATTTCTATGATTTTATTTGACCTTATTGAGCATTATTTGCCTAGATTCAATTCGTTTGCAGGTGAACTTGAAAGGGAAAGCAGTTTTGGTAGGTTGAACGTGTTCCGGGATGGAGGTAAGTTTTAAGTCAATCCTTGTAAGAGATAATTCTTCCATAGGTGATCTATTTTCTACTTATTACTTGATTTAGGTGCCACGTATGTACAAGGGACAAACGTACATACGTAGCTTGGTTGTGACCATAGCCGGATAGAGCTAGGATTATATGATGCCTTGTTTGAACTATGTAAATTGTTTATACATGTTTTATTGATGCTATGATTACATGAAGAATCTTAATCATGATTAAAGACCATGATAAGTTTATGACTTATTGATTGGGACATTCCAAACTTCTTTTACCATGTTGGGCTTTCTAATTTTTGCCGTTGTCATATAATTACCTTAACTTTATTTATGATTTAAAGGCTATTGGCTTACTTTTCACTTGTTGATATCATGATCAGAATTATGAATGTTAAATAGGTTTGTTGAACTGTTATAAAAAGTTGAAAGACATGATTAGACATAGCCATCTATTATTTATGTAACCATTCATCCATATTTTATTATTATGTTCTGGTGCATCTTTATTATATTATTTCATATGCATCGCACGAATGAGATAGTTGAATATTGAGAAAAGTTGAGAATTTTGACAATAAGGATATTATAAGAAAATATTGGTTATAGATTATTGATGGTATTATCAATTGGATATGATTTCATGCTATAAAAATATTATGACTAGGTCGGGTTTCATACCATAATAGTGCTTGGATATGGATCCGTCCCTCCAAAGTCAAGTGATTAATCATGTTACTTTGGGACCTGTGAGCGCAGACACTAAGAATGGTGCTCGATTTGGACACTTGGCATATGGATTTGTGCTATAAGGTATTGAGAATGGATAATGAGCATGCATTTGCATCCTTGACTCATGAAATAACTTCTATATGATTGTTGAATGACTCATAGTATGATTATGCAAATAATTGAGATAACTGATATAATATTCTATCCACTTGTCCAAAAAACATGTCTCACTTCTAGATTTGCTATGCTTCTACTTGTGGGCCTAATTGATGAAATCATGCCTTATTCAATGTTTGAATTATGTTTTTACTTGCTTATGGACTATTAGTAAGTGTCAGTGTCGACCCGTCATCACTACTTCTTCGAGGTTAGACTTGACACTTATTGGGTGCCATGGTTTTATACTCATATTATACTTCTACATATTTTTGTGCAAATCCTGCAGCAGGTACTAGTTGTATCCGTCCAGATATTTATGAGCTTGTATTGGAGACTTCATGGTTAGTTGCCCTATATATTCGATCGCAACATATGGAGTTCCCCTCCCTTGTTTATCCATTTCAATCTATTTATTCATTCCAGACATATGCTATTACTTAGTATGGACATTCTACACTTGTTAGATGCATGTGAGATGTGACACTAGTTTTGGGAGCTTGTGAGATAGTTGTTATCGTGTTTAGACCCTGTCTCTGACTTATGAATTCATGATGTTGGTTTGAGACTTGTTCACCTTTCTTATTTATACCATAATTTTATTAATGACTTAATAATTGGATTGTATTATTGTTGTTAAGTGTTTAATTGCCTAGCAAGCATGCTTGGCGCCATCACGACTATTGGTGGGTGTAACGACCCGGTAGGTCATTTTGAGTTCTAGCTTCCTATTTCGTAATTTGATACCTTACATAATTTTATTTGATGGTTTATGACTTGCGTGCATGGTCCATATTGATTTTCGGAAAGTTTAAATGCGATTTTCAAAGAAAACTTGATTTGTGAACTTTATAATTGTTGGAGTTGACCACAATCAATATTTTTAGTAAACGGCTTCAGATTTGTGTTTTGACGATTCCGGTAGGTTCGTATGATGATTTTGGACCTTTTCACATATTTGGTAGAGGTTCCGGTGTCATGACCCATATATAATTCTGCCTAGTGTGATGGAAGCTAACCCCAACATGCTAGGTAAGCCAATCAATGAATGATATAACTCAAGTGAAAGGTCATCAATAACAATAAATATATTAGCTGAATTTTCATACAACCTCCCAATGATTGGCCGTACAAGTCATGAGCCACTATGATTTTTGGATTATAAAATTGTTACAAAGATAAATATGGCATCTGTTTGGAATATACATGAATAAAAGCGCAAATTCTAAACTACCAAAAACAAGTGGTAGCTATATCCGGAACGCAGGTACATCTTCAATGCTAGCCTCCGTCATCCATAATAGCCCAGTTTCAAGATTTGCACACAAGGTGCAGAAGTATAATATGAGTACAACCAACTCCAAGTGCCCAGTAAGTATCCTAACTTACCTTGATGAAGTAGTGAGAAGAAGGACGACTTGCAGGGGATTTTAAATGACCAATTTTGGGATTTTGAGTTTATTTTCTTCATTTCTTGAGTTCTTGGAGCACAAGTAAGGCAATTTTGGAGGAGATAAACACTCAAATCATGAGGGTAAGCAATTTTATCCTTTTTAATTATATATTTTGTTTTTTCCATGTATTATCATACCTAAATCAAGGATTTGAAGATAAGAAATTGGGAGTTTTTGACTTGAACTTAGGAGAATGAGTTTTTGAACATGAAATTGAAGTAATAGTCGAATCGCAGCTAAATATTCCGAATCACAACCAAACTTTTCACGCAAGTTCCAATAGACTAAAAATCTATACAAGGTCTCAAAACAAAATAGCAGTCAGGTAACACCGTAATCAACTCTATGAATTCTCAAATTCTTCAACTTGCGAACTTTCGACAAAAAAGGTTAAAATCTTCTAGGAATATCCAAATTAAAATACGAACATACGCCCATGTTCAAAATCACCTTACGACCCTATTGGAGTTATGAAATTACCAATTTATGGTCATTCGCTTAAAGGTCAAACCTTGGTCAACCTTTTCAACTTAAATGAGAAGCACTATATTAAAACTATCCTGAACCACTCGAAAACCAAAACCAATCATGCATGCATGTCATAATATATTGTATGAAGCCACTCGAAGTTTGAAATCATAGAATGAAAATGCTAGAACTCAAAATGACCGGTCGGATCATTACATTCTGCCCTACTTAAACATACATTCGTCCTCGAATGTGCCAAGAGTTTTTCCAAAGTTGTCCAATCACTGTATGACTCGGCATACACATCGCCATGGGTGATCTTATGTTACCTCAATTCATTTAAGCCCGTCATGACAATTCTAACTGAGGATTATTCCTTTAACCTCAACTTAAAATCCTTAGAACCCAACATCCAGAACTTTCTCCAATATCCAATCTTGCGTATACACACCATATCAGTCTCATCAATCTGCATCAATCTGTCAATATACTATCAATATATATCCATACGATGTACCACCTAACTCATATACTCATAGCAATAACTTCCGACTACAATAGTTGCTCATTACCAAATTTGGTACCAATAATATACCTAATATCAAATAGAACCTTGTTAAAAACTTTCAAAACACTCCGAATGATGAAAGAAACATGTAGGAACACATCACTACCCATCAAATCAATAAGTTGTAGAGTTTTCTCACCCGACAAGAACCATTGCCAAATTCGAAGCTGACTAATGACATTCTTCTCCGAACACCTTATCCAAATCCAATTGCACTAATTCCGGGTCCAATAACCTCGTTTCACCCAGTACAAATTGCTCGATTGATAGGCCATACCAAATGCTAACTAGAACCATATGTAATGAAATCCATGAACCCAACAAGCAACAACTTGAATGTAACCAAAAAGAGAGAAAAATAAGAGAACTATCAAACGAGTTCAATCGATACAACCAGCAAAGCATAATGCTATGATTCCATACCACAAGGGAGAACCAAAACACACAGAATAAGAAAAAGAATCATATCCCAGCATAACCCCGCTGTCGCATGTAACTCGATCCAACATATCAATCCACATGGAATACCACATCGAGCCTTAATGCTCAAAATCAACAAGAACATGAAGTGCATGTAAATAAATATGAGACAGATATCATACTTCACTATGAATAAGTCAAAAAAAACTATGGTTCAATAAGCAAATCAGCATCTCAAGAGCCATCTCGCTTAATACTTAGCCAAAAGGGATAAATAGGACCACAACATGCATGCGAATAATCAAGTAGCATCGCAATCCATCATAGCATAAGAGAGTAACATATGAAACAAACTAGGGCATGCATAACATCCATTCTACCCAATGACATGCCTACGGTAAATGATGCACAAGAGTAAGCTAACCAGATCTAATGTAGAATACACATTCTCATCAGGCCCACCAACGGGCCTCCAAATCAATTATGATCATCCAAAATAGGTAATTAACCTTCCAACAATCCACAGTGACCTATCCATAACATATACAATCAATTGTCTATCCCTCAACACACCCTCACAGTCCGCAACCGAGGAATAGTCATGCCTTTGAGAACATCCAGTCTCTAAACCTCAAGAATATATGAATCTCCATATCTGATCTCTAGTTTTTCCATCTAAATAACTGACACGTCACACATGCACAATACCTCATGAGAAATACACCGATAAACCTTTCGCGCCACGCAGCAAAACCTGAATATCAATAGTCAACGACTATGCGATTACTATAATACTAGTAAGCATAATGCGTCTTCTACAACACACCTCCTCCAGCGATACAAGATAGTGATAACATAATATTAAACATCTAAAATATCCCATGATGTCTAGAACTCATGAACTTTCTTTTAAAATTGAACTGCACCCTTGTCTATGCAATCTCAATCCCACACGGCGCACCGCATCTATCATGTTATCATATGAGAATACGAGGATATCATTTTCAACTCTGAATCACAAGTAGGATAAACACTCCATCGGCTAGAAACCTTCCACTTAACTCTATTTAGGAGAGAATATCTCAACATGCATCAAACCTTCCATACTTGTAGAAGACATCAGTCCCAAGTCGTGGTCGAAATTATCGAGAACTCTTTGATACCTATTTTCACATAACCAATCCATCATAACTGAATCCCTATAACTCAACCAAATCCCGTGGGATACCAAACCCAAAATTATTGCCACAAATCACATGCAAATTAAAGCCCTAACTACCAAATGAACATATCATTTATGTTACTATGCTGATCCGAACCACTACCAAGCTGACCTAACTTCTTCATTTTCCTAATGACTTGCCTTCAAGATAATACTTCTTCATCCAGTGCTATATGGGAATCAATCAAAACTCATCCCAAGTGACCCCAATGTGAAACCAGGTTGTCATAAGACTCGTACACCACTTTTCCCCCCTCTCAAGCACCCAATAGTACCTCAAACTGAGCTACCCACTACGAAGAGACCATCTGTGAATCCAAAGTTGTTCCTTTCATCACTTTAATACTGCAACGTAGAATAAATAAAGATATATAAATACTTCAAGTCGCGAGATCATCCACTACAAATCTCAAATCTTATACAAACACAAATTTGTAAACCCTTAAATACTACATATGAATTTGAACCCATTAGAAACTTCTCGAGAGTCACCCACTCCGCTCTAGTCTCTAATAAACATCCAATATGCACCGAACGATTTCTGCTCCACAAGCACATAAATATCCAAAAGAGAAGCAACCAAGTGATTCCTTTTCCTTGCACACTACACCTACAATGAATATCAAACTTGATTCATTCCAAGATTTCTGTATACTCAAACAGTATAGTACGTCATGCATCCCTCAATTCCCTTACTCAAGTCACCCTCTAAGTCATTTTCTTTAAGTCCTAACTAATCCACAAGCATCCCATAGTCCAAAAACTAATAAAGCATTTAACCATGCGATTCGATCATCGGCATTTGTCACGCCCCAAACCTGGGGAGCGTGGATGGAACTTGGTGCCGCACTGGCCCGAGCGAACCACTCTGTAACTCTTTTTTTTTGTAACTATCATGGTCCAACATGGCCAAAACTCGTAATGTATAACTATAAGTGGGAAAATGCTGTATCAATGAACCATCTTTCTTAAAACATGAATACATATGGGTCGTCAAGGCCTCTGACATACTGTACAAAATAAAACTCTGTCTATAAAGCCTCTAAGATTATTTGACATCAAATGGGATAGGGTACCGGCCTATCTATAAGTATGTAGAAAACCTCTGATACGATGACTCATAGACTCGGTTGCACTCCGTATGAGGTGGAGTCATACCGATCCTTTGCTGAATACCATTCTCGTCAACTATGAGGACTCATCAAACTGATTATCTATACCCGCAGGAATGAATGCAGCATCCCCAACAAAAGGACGTCAGTACAAATAATGTACCGAGTATGTAAGGCGGAACTGAAACATAATAATAAGTCGACATTAACTAAAGATATATAAGAGTCAGCGTGAATCTCCAAAGTGCCACTATATATGCATACTTATTATACTTATATATATATATATATAATGCTTCTCTTTGAGACTATTATCCATATCGTTGCATGATCGCGCAACTAATCAGTGGTAACTACCAGATCGACCATAGCGCGGCGGTAAATGCATGAATGCCCTACCGACCGTAGCTCGGTGGTAAATATGTAACTCCCCAAATGGTCGTATCTCAGTGGTAAATGCATGAGTGCCCGAGCGGCCGTAGCACGGTAGTAAATGAATATGCATGTCTGCCCAACCGTCTGTAGCACGGTGGTAAATGAATATGCATGACTTCCCAACCGTCTGTAGCACTGTGGTAAATGAATATGCATGTATCACTATATTATAAATATTAAAATCTTTATCAAATACCTCAATAAATACGTGGGAACATACTTAGACATGCTTGAATATCACCTTACATGAATGAATAACATAGACATCCTTAACTATTAACAGTAGAACTGTCACGACCCAAAATCCTAACTCAGGTCGTGATGGCGCCAAACACCGAGGTTAGGTAAGCCAACACTCAGATTACTAAGGATTTTCCCATATTTGATTAAACACCCCAACAGGTGCCAAGTTTTAAAGTTCAAAACCTTAATTGAAAAAGATAATTAGCCAATTTAACCAAAAGCAGTCATAAAGAGGCGTGAGCCAATATATTTATACAGACCCGCAAACCATGATATCTACCACGTGTGTGCCAGGAACTAGTGTCACAAGTCCTACGGGCATACCAACATAATATACAAAAGATATAATATAATTGTCCCACTGTCTGGAAGAAATATACGGGAATAACAAAAGAAACTCCATGGTGCTGCCGAGGATCGTCAAGAGAAGCATCTCACCGTGAAGTCAGGTCCAATCTATACTCAGAATCGATCTCCGGCCTGATAACCAGATGCACCAGCCTCAGAACCTGTATAATCAAGTACAGAAGCTTAGCATGAGTACATAAACAAATATGCACCCAGTGAGTATCCCGCCTATCCTCGAAGAAGTAGTCACGAGAGGTCGACTTGATACTTACTAGGGTCAAACAATACAATTTAAATACAGGATAAACAGAAATAGCAGTAATGAATAGTAATAATAAGGACAAGAGCAACAATTAGCATTATGTAGTACTTTTACTTAACACCTTTCCATAGCATAAAAGCTACTTAGTTCCCTTCTTTTTCATAAAATCAACAGATAAATTACAGGGTTTCCCATCAATAATCAACACATAAAAATCCGTGAACGAGCGGCCGGTACGACGTGAAAAGTAAATATGCACTGCCGAGGGTCGAACGACCCGAACCATAGATGCATCTATCTGTCCAGCTTGCGAATCAAACATGCGACACGGTTAATATAATACTAGGACTACCCCGCTCGCGAATTATTCATGCGACTCGGGTTACTATAATAATATGGCTACCTCGCTCGCGAATCTTTCATGCGACTCGGGTTAATATAATACTAGTACTACCCCGCTCGGGAATCATTCATGCGACTCGGGTTCTCGTATAAATACATGATTAACAGGAAATTTTGGATAATTTAGCAGGGAAATACCAACGGGATAAGAATTTAATAATATCAACTCCAAAGCATAACTTCTTAGGCCTTCACATATGAGATTCGAGGATATTAGACTACTTAGACCATATGCAAGATCACAGATATGATTAACTACCCTACAAGGCATAATAGTAGCTACACACGGGCTCTTGTCACTTCGTGCGTGCGTAGCCCACGCAAATAAGGACAGACAACCATTTATAATCACCTATGGGGATAATTCCCTCTTACAAGGTTAGAAAGGAGACTCACCTCACGTCGAACCTACACCCTGGGTCAAGAATGCACCCAAAACTCCGAACTCGTCACCCAAAGAATCGAAACTAATCAAATGTTATACAAATATATCAATTTATACGCAAAAGTATGGAATTCTCCTATTTGCTTAGTTATTTTACCTTACTTTGAAAGACCTAAAATACATCTCCGGGCCCACATGCTCAGATTCCGGAAATTTTTGAAGGAATGAATTACCCATAACCTAAGGATCATTAATATATAGTTTATGTGTGATTTCATGCAAATTCCTTGGTAATTCTCCCAATTTTTATAAAACTTAGGTTTTTACTCTAACTCTTGAATTTCCACTAATTAATGAGTTAATCTACCTACGAATCCAAGTATTAGACTAAGTTTAGGGTAGGAATTATTTACCTCCAAAATAGTTAAGTCGTTTGTCTCTCTTGCATGCTCAAAAATCACCACAAGGAAGAAGAAGAATGCCCAAAAATGGTTTAAGTCCCGTATTAAAACACATTGCCCAGCTGCCCCTTCTATGCGATCGCAGCAGGGGCAGTGCGTTCATGATGAACAAATGGCCAGGGCCTAATGAAGCCTTCTATGCGAACGCAGAAGGGTTTTCGCGAACGCGGAGGCTAGCTTGGCTAGACCTACGCGAACACGGCTGGGAGGGTGCAAACGCGCTGTGTAAGGGCGAAGCTGGTGTGGACCAATGCTCTACCCTATGCGATCGCGGAGCACCTATGCGAACGCATAGGGTAATTTTCACCCCTGCCCAGATCCTTCTATGCGAACGCGACAGTGCAACCACGAAAGCATAGAAGGAAACAAGACACAGAAATTCTGGTGTTTGGCATTTAACTCCGAGGGGTCTGAAACTCACCCGAGCCCTTCGGGACCCCATCCAAAGGCACTGGAAAGTCTGTATTCATAATACGGACTCGCTCGAATTTTCGGAACGTGAAAAACAACAACGAAACTAAGAATCAGACCCCAAAACCAAATTTAATCAAACTTTAAACTTCAAGTTCTAGAATTCACTTCCAACGTGCCGAACCTACCTATACTACTCGGAATGACACCAAATTTTGCGAGCAAGTCATAAATGACATAACAGAACTATTCCCGGTCTCGGAATTCCGTTCGGACCTTGACAAAACAAAAAAACATTCTAGACCACAATGTGAACTTAAGGAAACTCTTATTTCGATATTGGGCGTTGAAACGCTCCCGGGTTATCCAAAACCCATTCTGAACATACGCCCAAATCCGAAATCATCATACGAAGCTAACATAATCGTCGAAACTCGATTCCGAGGTCGTTTACTCAAAATGTTGACCGAAGTCAAACTTGGCCTTAAAGGCCAACCTTAAGGAATCAAGTGTTCCTATATCGTTCTAAACACTTTCGAATCATGTACCACCCATCCCCACAAATCATAAATCATAATAAGCCGCTACGGGAAGTTTCATTTAGGGGAACGGGGTCCAATATCGCAAAATGAACGGGCAGGTCATTACATTCTCCACCTCTTAAACAAGCGTTCATCCTCGAACGGGTCTAGAACCATACCTGAAGTGCTGAAATAAGTACGGATATCTGCTCCGCATGTCCTCCTCGGACTCCCAGGTCGTCTCCTCGACAGGTTGGCCCCTCCATTGGACCTTTACGGAAGAAAATCTCTTGGATCTCAATTGGTGATCCTGCCTGTCAATAATAGCAACTGGCTCTTCCTCGTAGCCCAACCTCTCATCCAACTGAATAGTGCTGAAACCAACCACGTGAGAGAAGTCGGCGTGGTACCTCAGGAGCATGGATACGTGAAAGACCGGATGAACTCCTGATAAACTGGGAGGTAAGGCAAGCTCATAAGCAACCTCCCCAACTCGCCTAAACACCTCGAAAGGACCTATAAACCTCGGGCTCAACTTGCCCTTCTTCACGAACCTCATAATGCTCTTCGTCGGCGAGACCTTCAATAGAACCTTATCTCCCTCCATAAATGATACATCGCGCGCCCTCTGATCCGCGTAACTCTTCTGTCTGGACTGTGCTGTGCAGAGCCTCTCCTGAATCAACTTCACTTTCTCTAAAGCATCTCTCACCAGGTTGGTGCCATATAACTTAGCCTCGCTAGGCTCAAACCACCCGATAGGAGAACGACATCGCCGACCATACAAAGCGTCAAATGGATCCATCTCAATGCTAGACTAATAACTATTATTGTAAGCAAACTCAGCCAAAGGCAAAATGTTGTGATGAGATCTATCAGGGTACCCATCTCACTATGCAATGCTCTCCAGAAGTGCGAGGTGAACTGAGGACCTCGATCTGATATAATGGACACTGGCACACCGTGCAACCGGACTATCTCCCGAATGTAGATCTGTGCCAACCTCTCAGAAGTATATGTGGTATCCACTGGAATGAAATGCGCCTACTTGGTCAATCTATCAACAATGAACCAAACTGCGTCAACTTTCTGCGAAGTCCGAGGCAACCCAACCACCAAATCCACAGTGATGCGTTCCCACTTCCACTTAGGAATAGGCATCTACTGAAGTAGGCCTCCTGGCCTCTGGTGATCATACTTAACCTGCTGGAAATTAAGACACCTAGCCACATACTCCACAATGTCCCTCTTCATCCGCCTCCACCAGTAATGCTGCTTCAAATCACGATACATCTTCATAGCACCAGGATGAACAAAATACCGAGAACTGTGTGCCTCCTCTAGAATCCTCCCTCTCAGGACATTGACATTAGGAACACATAAACGACCCTGAAGTCTCAGAACACCATCCTCGCCAATAGTAACCTCATTGGCACTACCCTGAACCACTGTCTCCCGTAGCTCTGCCAAGTACGGATCATCAAACTGCTGAGCCTTAATCTCTCCTAATAACAAAGACTGAGCAACCACATGTGCTAAAACTCAGCGAGGTTGTGAAAGGTCTAACCTCACCAGACGATTAGCCAAGGACTGAATGTCCAAGGCTAGAGGTCTCTCCTCTTCTGCAATATAAGCCAAGCTACCCATACTCTCTACCTTCCTTCTCAAGGCATCTGCTACCACATTTGCCTTGCCTGGATGATAAAGAATGGTGATATCATAATCCTTCAACAACTCAATCCATCTGAGCTTCCTCAAATTAAGATCCCTCTGCTTGAACAAGTGCTGCAAGCTGTGGTGGTATGTATAAACCTCACAGGTTACCCCATACAAGTAGTGCCTCCAAATCTTATGAGCATGAACAATCGCTACCAACTCTAAATTGTGCACAGGGTAATTCTTCTCATGAAACTTTAGCTGGCACGAAGCATAAGCAATAACTCTCCCTTCATGCATCAACACACATCCCAAACCAACGCGTGAAGCGTCGCAATACACTGTATACATCCCCGAACCGGAAGGCAATACCAGAACTAGTGCTTAGGTCAATGCTGTCTTGAGCTTCTGAAAGCTCGCCTCACGGTCGTCGGACAATCGGAATGGGGCATTCTTCTGATCCAATCTAGTCAATGGAGCTGCAATAGAAGAGAACCCCTCCACAAATCGGCAATAATAGCCTGCTAGGCCCAAAAAGCTCCTGATCTCTGTAGTTGAAGTAGGAGCCGACCAACTGTGAACTGCCTCAATCTTCTCTGGATCAACCTTGATACTCTCTCTGGATAACACATGCCCCAAGAATGCCACAGAATCCCACCAGAACTCACACTTGGGTAACTAGCTTATGTTCTCGCAATGTTTGGAGTACAACCCTCAAATGTTGCTCGTGCTCCCCCAAGCTACATGAGTAAATCAAAATGTCATCAATGAAGACAATGACAAAGGAATAAATATATGACCTGAACACCCTGTTCATCAAGTCCATAAATGCTGCTGGGGAATTAATCAAACCAAAGGACATCACCAGGAACTCATAATGGCCATATATCGTACAAAAAGCAGTCTTCGGAACATCCGAGGCCCGTATCTTCAACTGATGATATCCCGATCTCAAATCCATCTTAGAAAACACCCGAGCACCCTGAAATTGGTCAAACAAATCATCAATGCACGACAAAGGATACGTGTTCTTAATGGTGAACTTGTTCAACTGGCTGTAATCAATACACATATCATTCTTCTTCACGAATAGAACTGGAGCACCCCACGACGATACATTCGGTCTGATGAACCCCTTAGCCAACAACTCCTCAAGCTGCTCCTTCAACTCCTTCAACTCTTTCGGAGAAACACGGTACGGAGGAATAGATATAGGTTGGGTGCCTGGAGCTAAATCAATGCAGAAATCAATATCACGATTCGGAGGCATGCCTGGAAGGTCTGAAGGAAATACATCGGCAAACTCTCTAACCACTGGCATAGAATCAATCGTCGGAGACTCGGTGGTGGTGTTCCGCACATAAGCAAGATAGGCCAGGCAACCCTTCTCGACCATACGTCGAGCCTTCAAGAATGAAACAACCCGGCAGGCTGCACTAACTGAGGAACCTCTCCACTCTAGCCTAGGCGACTCAGGCATGGCTAAAGTAACTGTCTTGGCATGGCAATATAGCACGACATAATAAGGAGATAGCCAATCCATGCCTAAAATAACCTCGAAATCAACCATGTCAAGCAATAATAGATCCGATCGAGTCTCGAATCCACAGAATGTGACCACACAAGATCGATAGATCCGGTCTACTACCACAAAATCACCCACAGGAGTGGACACATATATAGGAGAACCCAAGGACTCACGGGGAACAACCAGAAAATGAGCAAATAATGCTGAATCATATGAATAGGTGGATCTTGGATCAAATAACATTGATGCCTCTCTACCACATACTGAAAGAATAGCTGTAATCACGGCATCTGAGGCCACTGCATTTGATCTGGCCTGAATAGCATAGAATCTAGCTGGAGCACCGAAATACTGAGCTCCGCCAGAATGAACAGGAGCTGACTGACCTCCCCCTGACTTGCCTCCACCTCTAGGATGACCCCTGCCGACATGTCCCCCAACTCTAGGTGGCCTGAAAATCTAGCCTCATAATCTGTCACTGACATCTGTCCCTGCTCCAACTGCTCCAATTGATAACGTAGCTCTTCCCTCTCAGAGGGTGGGATATATCTATCCAGGAACATCTGAGTGAACTGCTTCCAAGTGACAGGAGGTGAATCTGCTGGCCTGCTGAGAATATAAGACTCCCACCATCTGCGAGCGCTGCCCTCCAACTGGAAGGTAGTGAAATCCACTCCATGGGACTCTAGTATCCTCATGTTGTGCAGTCTGTCCCTGCACCTGTCAACAAAATCCTGGGCATCCTCGCCTCTAGACCCGCAAACTGTGATATCTACCACGTGTGTGCCAGGAACTAGTGTCACAAGTCCTACGGGCATACTAACAGAATATACAAAAGATATAATATAACTGTCCCACTGTCTGGGAGAAATAGACGGGAATAACAAAAGAAACTCCATGGTGCTGCCGAGGATCGTCAAGAGCAGCATCTCACCGTGAAGTCAGGTCCAATCTATTCTCAGAATCGATCTCCGGTCTGAGAACCAGATGCACCAGCCTCAGAACCTGTACAATCAAGTACAGAAGTGTAGCATGGGTACATAAACAAATATGTACCCAGTGAGTATCCCGCCTATCCTCGAAGAAGTAGTCACGAGAGGTCGACTTGATACTTACTAGGGTCAAACAATACAATTTAAATACAGGATAAACAAAAATAGTAGTAATGAATAGTAATAATAAGGACAGGAGCAACAATTAGCATTATGTAGTACTTTTACTTAACACCTTTCCATAGCATAAAAGCTACTTAGTTCCCTTCTTTTTCATAAAATCAACAGATAAATTACAGGGTTTCCCATCAATAATCAACACATAAAAAGCCGTGAACAAGCGACCGGTACGACGTGAAAAGTAAATATGCACTGCCGAGGGTCGAACGGCCCGAACCATAGATGCATCTATCTGCCCCGCTCGCGAATCGAACACGCGACGCGGTTAATATAATACTAGGACTACCCCGCTCGCGAATCATTCATGCGACTCGGGTTAATAGAATACTAGGGCTATCCCGCTGGCGAATAATTCATGCGATTCGTGTTAATATAATACTAAGACTACCCCGATCTCGAATCATTCATGCGACTCGGGTTCCCGTATAAATACATGATTAATAGAAAATTTTGGATAAATTAGCAGGGGACATACCAACGGGATAAGAATTTAATAATACCAACTCCAAAGCATAACTTCTTAGGCCTTCACATGTGAGATTCAAGGATATTAGACTACTTAGACCATATGCAAGATCACAGATATAACACATAAATCATGATTCTGAGTCCTAAACTTCCCGACAAGGCATAATAGTAGCTACGCACGGGCTCTCGTCACTTCGTTCATTCCTAGCCCCCGCAAATAAGGACAGAAAACCATTATAATCACCTATGGGGACAATTCCATCTTACAAGGTTAGAAAGGAGACTCACCTCGCGTCGAACCTACACCCTGGGTCAAGAATGCGCTCGAAACTCCGAACTCGTATCCCAAGGACTCGAAACTAATCAAATGTTATACAAATATATCAATTTATACTCAAAAGTATGTAATTCTCCTATTTTCTTAGTTATTTCACCTACTTTGAAAGATCCTAAAATACACCCCCGGGCCCACATGCTCGGATTCCGGAAATTTTTGAAGGAATCAATTACCCACAACCTAAGGATCATTAATATATAGTTTTGTGTGATTTCATGGCAAATTCCTTGGTAATTTTTCTAATTTTTATAAAACCTAGGTTTTTACTCTAACCCTTGAATTTCCACTAATTAATGAGTTAATCTACCTAAGAATCCAAGTATTAGACTAAGTTTATGGTAGGAATTACTTACCTCCATAATAGTTAGGTCGTTTGTCTCTCTTGCATGCTCAAAAATCACATCAAGGAAGAAGAAGAATGCCCAAAAATGGTTTAAGTCCCATATTAAAATACACTGCCCAACTGCCCCTTCTGTGTGATCGCAGCAGGGGCAGTGCGTTCGCGATGAACAAATGGCCAGGACCTGATGAGTCCTTCTATTCGAACGCGGAGGGGTCTTCGCAAACGCGGAGGTTTGCTTGGCTAGACCTACAGAACGCGACTAGGAGGGTGAAAACGCGTTGTGTAAGGGCGAAGCTGGTCTGGCCCAATGCTCTACCCTATGCGATCATGGAGCACCTATGAGAATGCATAGGGTAATTTTCACCCCTACACAGATCCTTCTATGCGAACACGACAGTGCAACCGCGAACGCATAGAAGGAAACCAGACACAGAAATTCTTGTGTTTGGCATTTAACTTCGAGGGGTCCGAAACTCACCCGAGCCCCTCGGGACCCCATCCAAAGGCACTGGAAAGTCTGTATTCATGATACAGACTTGCTAGAATTTTTGGAACGTGAATAACAACAACAAAACTAAGAATCCGACCCCAAAACCAAATTGAATCAAACATTGAACTTCAAGTTCTAGAATTCACTTCCAACGTGCCGAACCTACCTATACTACTCAGAATGACACAAAATTTTGCGAGCAAGTCATAAATAACATAATGGAACCATTCCCAATCTCTAAATTCCGTTCGGACCTCGATAACACAAAAACACATTCCAAACCACAATATGAACTTAAGGAAACTCTTATTTCGATATTGGGCGCCGAAACGCTCCCGGGTCATCCAAAACCCATTCCGAACATACGCCCAAATCCAAAATCATCATACGAAGCTACCAGAACCGTCGAAACTCGATTTCGAGGTTGTTTACTCAAAATGTTGACCGAAGTCAAACTTGGCCTTAAAGGCCAACCTTAAGGAACCATGTGTTCCTATATCGTTCTAAACACTTCTGAATCCTGTACCACCCGTCCCCGCAAGTCATAAATCATAACTAGCCACTTTGGAAATTTTTATTTAGGGGAACGGGGTCCGATATCGTAAAACGACCGGTCGGGCCGTTACAATAACCACTTATGGAATAGCATTATGTTTACGTATCGTTACTTGGATCATGCCAAAAGAGTAAAGGATTAGCCTTAACATACCTTTAATGTCAACTTCCTACTTGTATATGTGAACAATCTCCTCAATCTTGTATGTGAAAACTAGTCTTCTTCACGTTTTGCTTTAGTGTAAAGAGATATATCTAACTTTTGTAGCTCAAATTTCTCAAGGGCCATTTCTAATCTTTTTGAGAAGAAGCAACAAATGTATTTTCTTGTTAACAATGTTGTTTGATATATATATATATATATATATATATATATATATATATATATATATATATATATATATATATATATATATATATATATAAAAGTATATATATAAGTATATCCTCCGATAATTGAATAGAAGGAAAGGAAATAACTCTTATATTTCCTTGCTTTAAATGCTGCAAACGCCACAATCCCTTCTCCAAGATTCATTTTGATTCATGCCACCTAATCTTCTAAGTGTGACACAGAACTTTAAGAGTCACTAAATTTAAATGGGGGTGTTGCCACGTGGGGGGGGGGGAGATTAGACTTATCCAAAATATACTAATTAATTAGTTAATCCCCCACTAAAAATCAATAATTTTCCAATTATACACATAATTAAGAATTATCTTAAATTGCTTAAAATACTACTCACTTTTAACACACTTTATACACCTTACTATCAGGGTCATGTGGTACCTTATAAAATTAATACATACACTATTATATCATTAAACGTCCATGTAAAAATAAATATATTTTCTCAACTTCTAGTTTACCTAATCTCATATAAAGAGTACAAATTTTCGTACTCTTAATTCTTAAAAAGGTAAAAACATTACCTCCTTTTGTGAGGAAATAACTTCTATTTTTACAATAAAGAAAATCTCATTTATAAAATTTCTCATATTACGTGTATAATTTACCATATTCGAAAATAGTAATAATGGTAATTATCCAAAATTTTACTTATAAAACATTTACTAAAATACTCCACTTAAAAGAAAATATCACACTAACATAATATCTAACGGTATCAAGGTTGTAAACTTACAAGGTCTCGTAATAACATAGTCACAAATCCTTTATAACCTCATGCATGGTCTTAATCTCCTTCAAGCTCATATGGATTACTACGAATTATCCTAATATTAAAATAGGGGATGTAACATCCTTCCTCCCTTTAGAAACATCTCCTCGAATGTTAACTCTTTGATATTTTCAAAACTTTTGCTAGGGTCTCCTCTGTATACTAAACTAAAACCCAACCTCTATCTGAGCTCTGGAGTATTGACAACCTTTTGTACTTGAGTATCTCTTATATACTTCACCTTTACCTTACTTATATTTGAATCTTGCATCGTATCTTCTGTTTCTTTCATAACTTCCCTTCCACATAAGTAGAAATTACATCTACGCCTTAAAGATCTATTGTGATAGCACCTCTAGTGCATACAAAATTCAGTGGAAACTTTATACTGACTTCTTACGACTTAGCTCTGTGGCAGGATCTGGAAACAAAAGAAGGTTAATATTTCCTAAATGCCCTATAGTCTCTCAATTTTAAATGTGGCGCGCAACACACCCAATTGAGACTCTACTAGGGACGGCTTCGTAGACTTCCTAGGACACGACCTGCTCTAATACTACTTTGTCACGCCCCAAACCTGGGGAGGCGTGGCTGGCACCCGGTGCCGCACTGGCCCGAGTGAGCTCTGTAACTCTTTTTTTTTTTTTGGTAACTACCATGGGTTAACATGGCCACAACTCGCAATGTATAACTATAAGTGGGCAAACACTGTATCAATGAACCATCTTTCTTAAAATATGAATACATATGAGCCGTCAAGGCCTCTGACATACTGTAAAAAATGAACCTCTGTCTAAAAGCCTCTAAGATTATTTGACATCAAATGGGAGAGGGTACCGACCTACCCATAAGTCTATAGAAAAACTCTAATACGATGACTCATAGTCTCGACTGCACTCCGAATGAGGTGGAGTCTTACAGATCCTTCGCCGAATGCCAATCACGTCTACTATGAGGGCTCGCCAAACAGATTATCTATACCTACAGGCATGAATGTAGCGTCCCCTACAAAAGGACGTCAGTACGAATAATGTACCGAGTATGTAAGGTGGAACTGAAACATAACAATAAGTCGACATTAACTAAAGACATATAACAGTCGACCTGAATCTCCAAAGTGCCACCGTATATGCATACCTAAATATATATATATATATATATATATATAATGCTTCTTCTTGTGACTATTATCAATATCGTATGATGCATGACTGTCCAACTTATCAGTGGTAACTGCCCGACCGGCCGTAGCGCGGTGGTAAATGCATGATTGCGCGACCTCCGTAGCTCGGTGGTAAATATATAAATGCCCTACCGGCCATATCTCGATGGTAAATGCATGACTATCTGACTGACCGTAGCATGGTGGTAAATGAATATGCATGTCTGCCCAACCATCTGTAGCACGTTAGTAAATGAATATGCATGACTGCCCAACCGTCCGTAGCACGGTGGTAAATGAATATGCGTGTATCACTATATTATAAATATTAACATCTTTATAAAATACCTCAATAAAGACTTAGGAACATACTTAGACATGCTTGAATATCACTTTACATAAATGAATAACATAGACATCCTTAACTGCTAGAGTAGAACCACTTATGGAATAACATTACTTTTACGTACCGTTACTTGGATCATGCCAAAAGAGGAAATATTTAGCCTTAACATACCTTTAATGTCAACTTCCTACTTGTATATGTGAACAATATCCTCAAATTTGTATGCCAAAACTAGTCTTCTTCACATTTTGCTTTAGTGCAAAGAGATATATCTACCTTTGTAGCTCAAATTTCTCAAGGGCCTTTTCTAATCTTTTTGAGAAGAAGTAATAAATGTATTTCTCATGCTAACAACGTTGCTTGATATATATATATATATATATATATATATATATAAAAGTATATCCTCTAAAAAGTGAATGGAAGGAAAGGAAATAACTCTTATATTTCCTTGCTTTAAATGCTGCCACCACCACTATCCCTTCTCCAAGACTCATTTCGATTTATGCCACGTAATCTTCTAAGTGTGACACCCATGTAAAAATACATATATTTTCTTAACTTCTAATTTTCCTAATCTCATATAAAGAGTGCAAATTTTCGTATGCTTAATTTTTAAAATGGCAAAAACATAACCTTCTTTTGTGAGAAAATAACGTTTATTTTTACAATAAGGAAAATCTCATTTATAAACTTTCTCATATTATGTGTATAATTTACCATACTCGAAAATAGTAATAATGGTAACTATCCAAAATTTTTCTTATAAAATTTTTACTAAAATACTCCACTAAAAAGAAAAACCACACTAACATAATATCTAATGATATCAATGTTGTAAACTTATAAGGCCTCATAATAATATAGTCACAAATCCTTTATAACCTCATGAATGGTCTTAATATCCTTCAAGCTTATATGGATTACTATGACTTATCCTAATATTAAAGTACGGGATGTTACAATATTATACTCTTGGCTCGAAGCCATAGAACACATCGTCTGATATCCCACAATACTCTTCTTTCGTAACAGTCATGATCTCGCACTGTTATTCAACTAAATTCTTCATAAGCTCATGTAGCACTAGTAAAAAAACACTCCAAATCAGATGCCAAGTGCTTGCTCATCTTCGTGATAGTCATGTGAACCTCCTCAAGAAATCTAAACTCTAGTCAAAGTACATACATTCCATTAGATAGAAGGAAAACATTCCGCAGAAAGCTCATGAGAGCAACACAACATCAAACCTTCTCGCATGAGATAACACACCTGCTAAGCTCAACACAACATCAAACTTTCTCGCAGGAGATAACCCACCTGCTAAGCCTCAAATCAACATTTTCTATGAATCTACCATGGTCACAACTACTATACAATTAATTAATCTTTCCAAGTCAACACTCCTCAATAGGATATAAGAATCCACTTCATTCCTTAAATGAACAACCGAAATATCCACCAACACATCCATATCTTAAGACTGTACTGTATATCAAGACAAAAATCAAGCATGCATAATCCTTTGCATCCTAAGAAAATCCGTCTTGTGTATCCAACTATATAGGCGCATTCCTCAGCCACATAATACTCATCACATAACTATCTAGCCACTCACTGAGCCATCAATCTCACCACTAGGGACACCACCGGACGTAAAAGTCCAAAGTTACATACTTATACAACTGAACCTATCGAGCCCAAGCTGCAGTCTAAACCTAGCCTTTAGTCCTCCAGACTGGCCTAACTTCATAACACAGAAACACATCTCATACCTCATCCATGACATCATAAACAGTCAATGAAATGGTTGATACTGAGTGCTCAACATCACATACGAGTGAATTTAAAGAGATCGAATATACAAGATGGATCAAGGCCACATGATAAGGAAATAAAGAAGGTGAAGTTTCTTAGATGACCTATAGCCTCTCAAAGATAAGTATGGACATAATCGTACCAATTCACAAGACCTTATTAGATACTTGCTCATGAATCGTGGAACCTACGAACATAGAGCTCTGATACCAGCCTGTCACGACCCAAAATCTCACCGAGTCGTGATGGCACCTAACCCCAATATTCTAGGTAAGCCAAATAATGAATAATATCACTCAAGTGAAAGGTCATCAATAATAATGATAGATTAGTTGAATTTCCATACGGCCTCCTAAGGATTGGTAATATAAGTCATGAGTCACTATGACTTTTGGATTACAAAACTGGTACAAAAATAAATACAGCATTTGTTTGGAATATACATAAACAGAAGCACAAATCCTAACTACCAAGAACAAAGGGTAGCTATATCCGGAACGCATGTACTTCTTCAATGCTAGCTTCCGTCATTCACAGTAGCTCAACTCCAAGATTTGCACGCAAGGTGCAGAAGTGTAGTATGAGTACAACCGACACCATGTATCCAGTAAGTATCCTAACTAACCTCGATGAAGTAGTGACTATGTCTCAGGTCAAGGATACTCGAATTACATAACATCTACAACTCAATAACATATACATGTACCCAACAACAATATCAAGTTATAAGCATGAAATGCAGGTACAACCAATCAGTGCACATAGAGAAGATGTGCACAAGAATCATAATAATTTTGTGTATAAAGAAGATACGCATTAGATTTCAATTAACACTTCAATAATTGAATATATAGAAGATACACACAGTTATCATACCAGTTTAACAGCTCAGCATATAGAGAAGATATGTGCCGAACATCATTAAATCATCAAATATTGCATATTGTGATTTGAGCAAACAAATAATAGAACCGATGCCATAAGTCGTGATGATATTGATATTGGGTGTACACGTACCCTAGTTCCCTGCCCCCCCCCCCCCCCCCCCCCCCGTTGGGCTGAGTTATGATGATCGTTGACTTTTGATCTGATCATGAGCTTGGACAGGATTCACCCCTCTGGAGTAACCCATGTTACCTTGGTCTCTATGAGTGTAGGCACACGTTACGTGCTATGTGAGGGACTTATGTCAGGCACCCGTACAATGCTGAGAGTGTGCATATGTGTATATGTGTGAGGATCCATGGGCATCTTGCTACATACCGTGATAGTGTTGAAATTATGATTGAGGGGCATTGTGTGTCATGCACTTTTAATGTGCTGAGAGTCTGTATACTGACATTTATCCGTGATTATTTGTTGATTTGGCATGTATATATAACATGCAATCATAGGGTTGAATTATTCCTTATACTAATTGGTATTTTATGTCTCTACTTGATGTTTAGAGCTTGAAATGACATTTTTATCATGTTAAATGTCTGTCTAAGTGAATTATGTGGAAGTTGACTCCTTGACTGTTATATCTGAAAATCATGTCTAGTTTTCCTCCTTGTTTTAAATTGAGCCTATTATTATTAGAGCTATTTTTATTTATATCCTATTATTGTTATTGTTATTGTAGTATGTGCAAAGTGAGCATCAGATGTTGCCAAGTTCGTCACTGCTTTCAGCCCGAGGTTAGTCTTGCTGCTTAATGAGTACATGGGGTTGATCGTACTCATACTACACTCTACACTTCGTGTGGAGATCTAGGTGTTGCTGATAGCGGTAGTTGTTGGCAGACTGTATTCAAATTAGCTTGGAGATTTCGAGGCAACACTGTTATTCTATTCGCAGGCCTTGGAGTCCCTTCCTTTACTGATGTTATTAATGTTAATGTACTTTAGATAGTATTGTGGCGTTTTCCAGACCATTATAATTATTTACTCTATAGAGCTCATGTACTCATTGAAACTAGATTCTAAGATGATATTTCAGTTGTATATTGCTCCAGTATCTATCTTATTCAGCTTTTGAGGTTATTTCCTACTGTTATTGGAGTTTATTTCTTTATATTTGATGTTGTCTTGCTTAGTAAGTAGTGTTCGGCATTGTCACTATTTTGGTGGGATTCGGAGTCGTGACAGCAATTGCGCCCTCAACTCCGCAAATGCAATCCTCACATATGTTCTAGAAACTTCTCTCCTACAATGATGGTAGGCTATAATTGTGTATTTTGGCCATTAATTGCACTCTAATTTGCTGATCTTTGCTAGTGTTCGAGCTTTAAATGGTATTAATTTGCACTGAGTATGTGTTTATGCTTTGTAGGAGAGATTCCGAGTTACAATGAGGCTATGGAGCTAATTCAAGCTATTCTGGAGCTTTGAAGTCTGAGTAAAAGCCCATGGAGTAAGTTGGGATCGTGTTCGAGGATCAACAGACAATAGTGCACTCAACAAGAGAAACGAATAATTGAGCAAGAAGCCATTTAGGTGCGCGCGCACTGGGCGTGCAAGATGAGCAAAACACTGTCCAAAGTGTGCGGCCATATGCGCGATCACTTGCCCAGGTGCGCGGCCACACACGTCCAGTCCACAAAACTTTCCCAAGCCTATTTTGGTAATTTTGGAGGCTACCCCCCTTGACCTATATGAAGCCCAGATCGTCTAAATAGAGGCTATCTTGGATTTTTAGAGGAACGTTTGGGAGAGAAGAAGAAATTAAGCAACAGAAACACAAAATACTTGATCCAATTCATTAAATATGGAAGTTTATTTGAATTTGGGAATTGTAATGTCTTCTTGTTTTTCTAATACTCTTGATATGAATATTTTTTCCATTATGGAGTAATCTTGCTTAGGGTTATTGACGAATGTTGTGAATTGACTAATATTTTGGGTTTTAATCTCTATTAATTGCCCGAATTCATCGAATTAATTATTAATTGAATTGCAAGGCTTATTGTGGTTTTACTTTAATCGAAAGAGAAGTGTTGTTACTATTTTCATTGTGCCATATTGTTTGGGTTGAGGATGTGCATAGACTACTGGAGATGAAATGATGCAACAAGGAAGGATCACTTCCCCCTTCCTTTCATTGATCAAATGTTGGAGAAGGTGGCGGAGCGAGGATGTTGTTGCCTCTTAGATGGATATTCAGGTTACAATCAAATATCCATTGCTCCCAAGGATGTTGAGAAAACCACCTTTACATGCCCGTCCGAAATCTTTGCATACCGGAGAATGCCTTTCGGACTATGCAATGCACAACTATTTTCCAAAGGTGCATGATGTCAATATTTTCAAACCTGAATGGGAAGTGTATGGAGGTGTTCCTGGATAACTTTACTCTATTTTGAGATGACTTTAAAGATTGCTTGAGGAACCTAGAACTTGTTCTGAAATGATGTGAGGACACTCACCTAGTCCTCAACTGGGAAACGTGTCACTTCATGGTTAAGGAGGGGATAGTCCTGGGCCATAAAGTCACGATTAAAGGTATTGAGGTCGACCGAGCTAAAGTAGATGTGATATCCACGATCCCACCACCGACTCGAGTGAATAGCATCAGAAGTTTTATGGGGCATGCCGGATTCTATAGAAGGTTCATTAAGAATTTTTCCAGCATTACCAAGCCCTTAACTGCATTACTTTCCAAGGATGTGAAGTTTGTATTTGATGTGGAGTATCTCAGAACATTCAAACTGATCAAGGAAAAGCTATTGAGTGCCCCAAAATGGTGACTCTTAATTGGAGTGAACCTTTTGAGATAATGTGCGATGCCAGTGATGTGGCAGTAGGAGCAGTGCTGGGGCAGAGGAGAGATAAACTGTTCCAACCCATTTACTATGCAAGACGGACCTTGAATGATGCTCAGTTGCACTGTGCTATCACAGAGAAGGAGTTCTTTGCAATAGTCTTTGCTTTTGATAAGCTTAGATCCTATTTGGTGGGAAGTAAGGTAATAGTGCATACTAATCACTCAGCACTAAAATATTTGTTGAGTAAGAAATAGTCCAAACCGCATCTGATGCAGTGGGTATTATTGCTACAACAATTTGATTAAAAAATCAAGGTCGGGAAGGGAACGGAAAATCAAGTGGCTGACCACATGTCACGATTGGAAAAACCACATGTTGAAGCGGTGGACATTCGGGAAGAGTTCCAAATGAGTAGATTTTTTCCATTGCAGCAGTCTCCGATAGACCACCATGGTTCACCGACATAGCCAACTTCTTTGCTAGTGGTTGGCTACCACGTGACTTGACTTCGATCAGAAAAAAAAGCTTCAAGGTGAGGTAAAAATTTATTTTTGGAATGATCCCTTCTTGTTTAAACTGTGTGCATATGGTGTGATTTGAAGATGTTTGCCTGAAGGAGAGATGGGAAGCGTTCAGTCTCATTTCTATGATGGAGCTACTGGAGGACACTATGCTAGAAATCGCACTGCAAAAAAGGTCATGGAAGCTGGTTTCTTTTGGCCTATGTTATACAAAGACATATGAGCGTATGTAGCTTCATGTGACAAGTGTCAAAGGGAAGGTAATATTAGCAAGAGGGACGTAATGCCTCTCGACTCCATTCTGTTATGTGAAATTATTGACGTTTGGGGCATTGACTTCATGGGTTCGTTCCCATCATCATAATCTTATGAGTATATCCTAGTAGTCGTTGACTACCTCTCTAAGTGGGTCGAAGCAATCCCTCCTAGGACCAATGATGCTCGGGTTGTGTGTGAATTCTTAAAGAATAACATCTTTACCCGCTTTCGGACACCTAGAGTGATTATCAGTGAGAACGGGTTTAAGAACAAGAAGCTTGTTACACTGCCATACAAGTATGGGGTCGCTCACAAAAAAGGAACCCCGTACCATGCCCATACTAGTGGGCAAGTCGAAGTGGCTAACCGTGAACTTAAAAGAATTCTTGAAAAGACGGTTAGTGCTTTTCATAATTATTGGTCGGTAAATTTGGAAGAAGCTCTATTGGCATACAAAACTGCGTTTAAAACAACCATAGGGACTTCAACGTTCAAACTAATGTATGGAAAATCATGTCACATACCTGTTAAAATAGAACATAAAACTTATTAGGCAATTAGGATGCTTAATCTTAATCTTAGTGTTGCAGGTGAACACAGGTTGGCACAGATGAATGCATTAGAGGAGTTTAGACTAGACACGTATGAAAATGTGCGGATTTTCAAGGAAAAGACTAAAAGGTGGCATGATCGTCTGATTAAGCCAAATGAGTTTCATGAAAGGGACAAAGTCTTACTGTACAATAGTACACTCAGGTTATTGCCCAGAAAATTCTAGTCTAGATGGACGGGACTGTATGTGGTGAAACATGTATCACCGTATGGCGCAATTGAGATCCAGAACTAGGACAGAATAGAAAGTTTCAAAATTAATGGGCACATACTAAAACCATATCTTTCTAGAGGATTTTCTCAGCAATCCTCTAGCATCAAAATCAGTTGAGGATGCCCGGTTGAGTCAAGCTGACGACTATAACTCAGAACTACCTCTAACTCTTCTACTAGTTAGATTTTTCACTTTGGTTTATAGTGTATAATAGATAGAAGTTAGTGTATAGTATGATGTGGTAGGTGTAGGAAGGTACATGTCGTGGAAGGTAGAAAGTGAGGTGTCAA
This sequence comes from Nicotiana knightiana, assembly GCA_005239525.1. Taxonomy (NCBI): domain Eukaryota; kingdom Viridiplantae; phylum Streptophyta; class Magnoliopsida; order Solanales; family Solanaceae; genus Nicotiana; species Nicotiana knightiana. Next base: position 22,852 of record ML377101.1, on the reverse strand, counting down.
AAGAAAAATTCCTCTCTTAGGAAGCCCAAGAACAATTCCAAAACAAGGCAAGCAAGAAGCCCATATCGGAGAGGGAAATTGATATTGGGTCCCTGTAGAATGACTAACCCAGTGTATATCATGAGTTGTTCAGGCGCGGCTTGGGAATATTCTTTGAAGAACTTGATCAGTCCAACTTAATGGTTGTTCGGTATTTGTATGTGAACTGCTCGGAACATGACAACCATGTTTGTAGAGTCTGAAAGAAGAGAGTGGGCATCTCCAAAGAGGCCATTCGAACGGCTTATAATCTATCGGAATTCAGGGGAGATCCTGATACAGTTGATTATTACGCCACGTACAGCAGAGTTCCATACATGTGGCAACTGTACTTTAGAACCATTTGTGTACCTGGCAAGGAGGTAGTGTTGATAAAGGAGGGGCAAAAATTTCATTCGGCTTCGCTCACTTTTGAATGGAAGTGCTTGCTCTACATTATGAATAACAGCCTGTTGCCTTAAGGAAACACCACTGAGGTGAATAGTCCCCAGGCTGCGTTGATCTGGTACTTTATCAATGGCCACAATTTTGATGTGGCTCAGGTCCTTCAGGACGAGATGTTCAGTCGCTGTCCTATGCAAAGGTATGGGTTCTTCTTCCCATCATGAGTAACTTGGTTATGCCGTGGGGAACGAGTATCGGAAAATAGGGGAATGGATGGAAAAGTCAAGCGCGGACATAAATTCCGAACTGATAAACTTGTAATTAAGAAGGACCCTGTTGGGCCTGCTGAGGCGAATTGCGAGGAATATGATGTTTTTGAAGAAGGCAATGAGGTTCAAGGTGAGTACGCTGCTGCTTCTCCATCACATGAGTAGATCCCTGCTTCTCCACCGCACAAGCAGGGTGTTGGGAAACCTCAGGTGGCGGATGGGGAATAAGAATGAGCGCTTTAGAACAGGAGATGGCGAGGATGCGTACCCCAGTCACAAACTTGGGAGCTCGAGTTGACTCCCTTGCTATACAAAATGCCAAACTCAAGAAGATGATCATGTCATGCCTGCGTGAACTTGGCCGGGCTTGTCATCTGGACCCCGGAACTGTGTCCAACACGGACTGACTTGATTAGGGGATTTTTCTTTACCTTTGCATTTTTCTTTGTGTGACATGGGACATGCCACCATTTAAAGTGTAGGGTGAGGGATGTGTGTGTGCTGTATGTATGTATATGGATTTTTCCTTTTGGTAGTCGTAGGTTGTGTTTGTTAGTTGCAGTAGTTAGAGATAATTGAAAAAAACGTTTTTCATTTTATTCAGTCTTGGAAGTTATATAGGCATTTCTTTGTCGATCCAGTTATATGTCTTATCCACCTAATTGTTATGTATCTTAGTTAACCCCTTTGAGAATGTAATCTTGTTTCTTTGGCAATCACATTACAAGCCTTAAAAGAAACGCCTATATCACTTATAAGACTGAACAAAACTACTATTGCGCTTTGCAAACACACGGGGCAAGTTCTAGATATCAAATGCAATGCACAGAATAACACACAAACCTCACACATACACGACACATAACTCACTCAGGATTGGTTTCATCAAGACACTTTAGTCAAAGCAGTTAAGCAAAATTAAGTTTATACAATTTAAGGTACTTATACAAGAGTCAACAAAATGAGCCTAAGTGTCACAACCAAAGTACTCACTATTCTCAAGGCATAACAAAGTCAAGAGATATTGCTTCAATTAAACTCATCTCACACTGGCTCCTACTCCTAAAAAAATTAAACTAACTACACCCGATTCAAACAAAACCCTTGGAAAAGAACCACGGCACAAAGAAAAACCAAGGGGGAACTGATACACTACCTAACAAAAGAAAATCTTTTTGTCTTTTTCCTTTCGGCTTAAATCCCTCGAGAAAATTGTCTAATAGATCTATCATCAGGAAAAGTCAAGTCTTTTCTATTTTTGTAAAAAAAATTATTCAATTAAACTAACACAATTAAAATAGCATGGAAAGTTACCTAAACAATCTCCTCACCCCACACTCAAAATTGTGCATTGTCCCTAATGCATACCCATAAATATGAGAGGGTAAAAAAACTCCCTGGTACGCCAAAGACCGAAGCACTAGCAGCTCATGGGTTACTCAGACTTCTCCCAGGCATGATCCTTCGTGTGGGTACCTCACACTTAGTTCTCACCATCTGGTTTGCTGTTGCATTCTTCCAATGACTTTGCTTTCCATGCTCCTAAAAAAATTAAAAAATCGACAATACAAGAATAATATAATAATAAAAAATAAATAATAATAATTTAAAAAAATTAAAGCTGGGTTGCCTCCCAACAAGCGCTTGATTTAACATCGCGGCAAGACATGAACTACTTTTTGTGTCCACCTCGAGCTTATGAATTGAACCACAAGTTTTTATTCAAGCTTATGATTATGCTCCTGGGGTGGTGGAATGAATCTAACAGGCTCAAGGAAACTATGTTGTATTCTGCACTTCTTGGCCTTTAGAGAGGTGTGTAATTCCAACTTTCTGGCAAGAAGAATTCCAGAATGTAGGCACCTTGTTCCTCATTCCTTGACTCCTCAAATGGTTAGGATGATCTATTTCTATATCATCATCCAAACACAATGTGGAAAAGTGCTTGGAGTGTGGACCAATGCGTTCAACTACATGAACATTGGGACTGTCTACTTCCTCAACACCCATGACACTATAGTCAGCTAAATATGTATCATGAATGTCCTTGGTTGACTCTAATTCTCTTCTACAACATCGACATCCTCAAAATCTAGTTCGATTGATTGTTGGAGTTCTACTCTGACCTCCTCTGTTAGAACCTCAATTTCTGCATCTAATACATGCTCCTTTTGGCTACTATCCACAGAATTGTCTTGCTGAGCATTAAAAGATTCAACCACTTGACTCACTTGAGTCTCCAAGTTGCGAATAGTTGCCTCTTGTCGTTCTATCTATAGTTGTTTCTTATTATTTGGTTCCAGAAGGCACTTTAGCATATCTTTGATCTCCTTCAGGTCAGCCTCCCTGGGTTCTGTGTTCCTATTTACTTCATTAGAGAAAGTAGAACCATCATAGCAAGGGATTAGGGGAGGATAAGAAATATATGCACAACCATGAAAGCGACCATCTTGACCACCACATATATCATGCACATTCCACACATCAGATTGAGTTGGTGCACATAAATCGCTCTCGAAAATATTTTGATAATTTTGCAATGGGTGGTTTCCTTTACAATATGCATAAGGAGGATTAAAATTAGAATTACCAACATCAAAACTCTCATAATTCCAAGATGCCGTGTCCCTCAAGTCAAAATAAAAATTTTAAAAATAATCAGATACAAGAAAAAAAAAAAAAAGTTCAAACTTACAACCTAGAAATATGTACACTTACAGCTACACCGTTAGTTCCCCGACACTGGTGCCAAAATTTGATCATGCCCAACTCTAGTCCTAAAAAGGCTAAGCGGTTGCTGCAAATATAATTCGGTCTAAGAGTTCGGAGTCGAATCCCACAGAGAACTAAGGTTTTTCCATAATTGTTCAATATCGATAAGAAGACAAGCTCGAAAATATTTCTAAACTATAAAGATTAAGATTCTTATATCTAACTAATTAACTAATAAACTAAAGCAGCAAATTAACAACTAAAGATACTACGGGTTGGAGACTAAATTTAGGAGGTCTAGAGTTATGATTTCCCCAAATGTTGGAATCCTTCCTACTATGTTCCCTACAATTTCGCCTATGTATTCTCTAGTGATCGTGAGCACTTTAGGTGCCATAATTTTCTCTCGAGGAAATACAATAATTTACTAGAAATATTCTCTCGAAGTGCGTTAGTTGGTTTTATCTAACCGCTCATTATGACCACGTCAAGGCTTTGTTATTTCTAAACCTACCTTTAAACTTGTTGTATGGATTTCTCACATACGTTAGGAGTGAAATTTTTCAACAACCGCCTAAATATGTATCCCTTCTCAAGAAACACATAATAAATAAGCACAATCAATCGATGGCCATTCAATCAACTGAAATAAGCACGTAGTTGAACAAATAGACAAATTCAAAGGTTAAATTATATTAAAACATAACAAGAATTCATCTTCCAAGAGGTTCCATCAAAATCCTAGATAACAAATTAGCTAATCATAATAGTATGCATAACTTCAATACTAGAATTCATAACCAATAACAGAAATAGGAAGAAGGAAGTAAAAAAACTCATAGAAGAATTCCCCGCCTTGCTCCTATTGTGTCTCTGCCTCCTTAGGTCCAAAGTGTGTCAGAAGTTCTCAAAATATCATTTTTCCATGTATATATACTAAGTAGGGTCGGACCCAAATAATTATACCTTCTCCTACGCAAAAAATAACACTTTTTACCGGATAAAACGTGCGTGGCTGCACACCTGGAATGGTGCCCGCGCACTTGGCCGCGCACGTGTCACACTTCCTACCCTATTTGCGCGATCAGTGCGTGGCTGCGCACTTGCCACATACTTTTCACCCTGTTCTGTTTAGAATTTGGAAAAACATAAAAAATGAAAGTTTTTTCCCTTTCAATTAGCTTTCCAACCACATATTATGTAGCCCAAATGAATGTATAAGATAAAATTTATGTACATTTTACTAGACAGTACATAATATGTCTGCTCGATTCTTCTTTCGTTCTTAACTATCGTCCATTGATCCCCACACACAATCCCGACTTAATTTATAGGGATTTTACTCAGAATTCAAAGCTCCAAATCACTTGAATTCATTACATAACATCTACATAGCTCGGAATCACTCCTACAAGGGATAAAACACACAATTAGTGCAAAATACTAGCAATTAAAGCTCAAACTCAATTAAAGTGCAGCAAATTAGAGTGTAATAAGCGACTAAAATATGTAATTATAGACTATAATCATGTTGTTATTTGCATTGTGCCATATTGTTTGAGTTTATTTTACTCCTCTTCTAGGTAATCGAAAGAGCTTAGAGAGAAATCAAATAACCCAGTTTAGAAGAATAATGGAGAGGTGTTCTACGAAGGATCATTCATTCATTGTTCATAGGACCTGTTTTTAGGTTGATTAAAGGACTCTCATTCATTCAGAACAAGAATTTGAATCCCTAAAGTAGCCTAATCATCTGTTGAAATCGAAGGAATCAATAGAAGTTAAGAATGAACTTAACCCAGAGTTACCCGAAACAATAGTTGATTATGTATCTTGTCACAACCCTTACTTCTTACTCTGATATTCAATCGTTGCTACTAATCATTAGTTACTTACAATTGATAGTCTTAGTTCTATTTGTAGTCGATAATAACATCAATTAAAGGTTTATTATCCTGGATAGTGTTGAACTGAAGATTTATTAAAACATTATTTAAACCAATCCCTGTGGAGATGATTTAATACTATACTATCTTTGAATAGCGAGCCTATATTTTATACACCATTTTTCCCTCATCATACAGCCTCGCACCTGCACAATTACTACTGCAGGACACACCAAAACCAGTTGATCCTATATTATGAAAAATGGTCTGGAATCATTCTGAAACACTCGAGTCCCTCGTGTCCCTAGCCAATTATAGCAACAAATCCTCCTACGTTATTCAAACTTATCCAAATTTTCAAAATACAAAAACTAACATCAAAATCAAGAATCGAAGATCGAAATTCATCTCTTAACTTCCAAACTTTCTAACTTCGGTAAACACGTCTGAATTACACCTAAATATTCTGGATTATAACCAAACATTGAGCACAAGTTCCAATTCACTAAATGAACATATCCAAAGTCCCAAAACACCAATAGAAGCTCGATAGCATCAAAGTCAACTATCGGTCAAATATACAAATTTTTCAATTCTTTAAATTGCCAACTTTCAGCAAATAGAGCTAAAACCTTCTTATGAACTTCCAAATCATAATTCGAACATACGCCCAAGTTCAAAATTACCATAGGAACCTATTAGAATCATAAAATTACCAATTCGGGAATATTTACTAAAAAGTCAAACCTAGGTCAACTCTAACAACTTAAGCCTCCAAAATAGAACTAAGTGTTCTAATTCACTCCTAAGCCTTCCGAAACCAAATCAAGCAATCTCTCAAGTGACAGAATCAAAAGAAGCTACAGAAAGCATCAAATAGGGGAACATAACTCTAATATGCAAAACGACAGACCAGATTATTACATAAATAGTAGTGGTCAATAAATAAGTGACTTCTAATTTTTAAACTTGCATTTATTTTTACCAACTATACGATTGAAGGATTTAATAAAATGGAAAATGGCTAGATATGCTAGTGAACTACGTGAATTAGGACAGGTATGCTCGTGTTATTAGTTTTGCACAGATATGCAAATCGTCCAATACTTGCTTATTCTTTCCCTTAGTTAAATGGAATCCACTAATTTGTCATTTTTACACAATTCATAATTGGATCCAACCAAAATCTACTGACCCCCTCCGTTATGATGCGACCCACCCTTATTTCTAGTTGACCCCACTAGTTATTCCGTTATTTCTAGCCCTTCCTTTTCACATTCTCTCTTCATGAAGATGGCTCCTTTATAAAATCCTCAATTAGGGTTCAATATGCTCGCTATATTGAGTTTATTCTAAAGTAGGTTAGATATCTTGTTTGATTTTCACCCATTTTGCTCTCTTATTTCTTTCAATTGCTTTTAAAATGTCGGAATGTTCGAGTTCTTCAATAGTTGTAGATGGATGTGTGAATGTGGAGTTGTTGCACTCCATCTCACATTGCAGACTGAAATGAATCCTTGGATATGCTTTTTCATATGTCATAAGCCTGATATACGTTTTCTCTTTTTCCTTATTAATGTTTATTTTTGAGAGATTTGTATCGATGATGTTGGCAGATTTTTAACTGATTTTTGTTATGTTGTTACTGTTTTGTTATAGAAAACTCGGTGTGGTTATCGGGAATGTGAAGACGATGAATTTCCACCAAGATCTATTGTTATTATTAATAAATTGAAAAGGGAGAAAGATGCTCTTCTTGAAGAAAGATTTGAAAACGGGAGAAAATTATCCCTTATATTATTGGTTTTTTTTTTTTTTTTTATGTTATTGGATTTCATTGTTGGGTTTGTGGTTAGTTTCATGTTTTGAGGGAACACTTGAAACTAGAGAAATTGACACGTAGAGCTCCTTTTAAAGACCAAAATGCTCTCCTTTCCGAAAAGACAAAACATGCCGATTTTGAAGATTTTTAGACCAAGTTGCCTCCTCCTTTCTATTAATAGGCTTAACCAAAGGTAATTCTCCTTCTTTTCTTTTCTTTTTTTCAAATTTTTGTCTTGTTAATATTTTTATTTTTTAGTATTTTATTGTTATTTTTTTCACTTTGTTTTTTTTCTAATAAAATTATGCACTCTTATTCTTTTTTTTTCTTTTTTTTGTAGTAATTTTCTCTTGTTTGATGTATTTTTTTTATTTTTATGTTTTCACTAAAATCTCTCCTCCCAAAATATTGTCACTTTTTTTTCCTTTTCATTATTATTTTCCATCTTTATTTTTTCTGTTATTTTTCAGTATAAATCTTCCACCAAAAAGTTGCTATCACTTTCTTTCATTGTTATTTTTATTTATTTTTAAATAAATAATCGAGTGTTAAAATTATATTGGGATATTTTCTACACAATAAGTAATCGATTATGATTGCTGAGAGTTACCATGCTACTCTTTCATATTATTTTAATTTATTTATTTAATATTTGTAGATTTGTTTTTGATATTTCTAAGAAAATTTAGATTTTATTTTTTAAAGTAAAATATGTTCGTTCAAAATATCTATCACTTTTTTCCATATAATTATTATTTGTTAATTTTTCTATTAATTTTTCAGTAAAATTTCTTCACTAAAATTTTTATCACTTTTTCTACTTTTGATCTTTCTAGATAAACAACCTAGTCCTAAAAGTATTGGAATGCTTTCTACAAATTATTAATCAATTATAGATGTCGATAGTTACAGTGTCACTCTTTTTTATTTGTAAATGACTTTGTTGCAATTTTTAAAGGTATTTAGGCTTTTTTAGAAAACAAAAATCTGTCACTCTCTTTACCTTTTTTTGTTCTTTCTAGTTAAATCGATGAATTTTAAAATTTGGTATATTATGCTAATTATGATATACCAATGTGTAGTATACTAATTTAACGACCCGGCCGGTCGTTTCGTGAGATTTACCCCATTTTCTCTATTTCTGCATTTGTTATATATTGCTATCCTATTTTTGATGTGTTGGATCAGTTGGTTTGGGTCCGGAGTGGTTATGGTGAGAGTTTAGGCTTTTATCCTTCTAAAGTAGCCTAATAGTTGAATTATTGGTAAACGACCTCGGAATGCGAATTTTATGGTTCGGATAGCTTCGTTAGGTGATTGGGACTTAGGAGTGTGTTCAGAATATTTTTGTGATGTCCGGTGTAGAATTAGGCTTGAATTGGCAAAAGTTAGTTTTTGGCAATTTCCGGTCGGCAGTGGAAAATAGGCTATCGGGGTCGGAATGGAATTCCGAAAGTTGAAGCAGATTTGTAGTGTCATTTTGGATATGTCTGCAAAATTTCAGGTCAATCGGAGTTGTTTTGGATAGTTTCGGCATCGTTGGTAGATTTTAGAAATTTCAAAGTTCTTAGGCTTGAATTTGATGTAAATTTGGTGTTTTCGTGTTATTTTTGGTGTTTCCAAGACTCGACTAAGTTGGAATAATGCTATGGGGTGTGTTGGTATGTTTGGTTGGGGCCCCGAGGAGCTCGGGATTGATTTCGGATGGTTGACGGGAAGTTTGGAGTGATTTTTGGTAATCTGCAGGTTGCTGATTGCTGGTGTTTTCGCACCTGCGGAAAGGGAGCCGCAGGTGCGGTTCCGCAGGAGCAGACTGGACTCCGCAGGTGCGAGATTTTGTTGAGTGGGTAGTGGTTCGCAGGTGCGAGTAATTTGTCGCACCTGCGATGTCGCTGGTGCGGAAGGAGTATCTCACCTGCGAAGGCGCAGGTGCGGAGAAATGGTCGCAGACGCGGGATTGACCCGTTAAGTGAGTTTTTGCAGGTGTGCACCTGGGACCGTAGTTAAGGGTCCGCAGGTGCGGCCAATTGTCCGCAGGATCGAAAATGACTGGGCAGAAACAGTATAAAAAGGACCCTCCGCGAAATTTCTTATTTTTCATCAATTTGCATGCGGGAGGAGTTCTTTGAAGGCGATTTAGAGAGGGGAATTCAAGATTCTTAAGAAAAGGTAAGTTCTTTGGTTGCTAACATCGTTCCTATGCTATTTTGTTCGGATTAGGCTTGAAAATTTAAGGGTTTGAGTAGGAAAAGGTTGGGAAGAAGGGGGTGGAGAATTGGAAATTGTTTTGAGGTTTTGGATAGGCAATTGTGATCCGATTTTGAGGATTAGTAGAATCGTGAGAGGACGAGGTTTCTAGTGATGAAAAATTATCGAATTTCGAGACGTGGGTCCGCGGCTCGGGTTTGGCCGAATTTTGAGATTTTTGATTAAATTGATAATTTTCGATTGGGTTGTGTTCCTTGAGTATATATTGATAATGTTAACTGGTTTTGGCTAGATTCGGAGCAATCGGGAGCCAATTTGAGGGGCAAAGGCAAAGCGGACTAGTGTTGTGGCACGGTAGAGGTAAGTAATGGTCATAAATCTTGTCCTGAGGGTACGGAACCCCGGACTATATTATTTTCTCACTAAATTTTTGATTGGCGCACATGTCGAATGACGAGTATGTGGCGCGTACTATTTTTGGATTGGACTAGGTCCTCTCCGCGGCAACTAATGAGTTGCGTATTTACTCAAAACCTTATGTTAAAGTATGTTCCAAAGATTTGTGAAATATTTGGGCTATAAGCCGTGTTTGGGGCCTCGTGCCGATCTGTTTAGACCCTTTGAGGGATTTTTACTGATATTTCCCTCACTAGTTGTTGATGATTTTACTCAACATCACTGGCATACTGTTTTATTTGAAGCTCAGCCTGATTTACACTACATGAGCATTAAAATGATGTTTTCAGGTCGAGTACCCTGTTTTACTAATTCACCCAAGGGGCTTTTCGAGTGGTTCCACCGAGTGTGGCCGAGGGCCAAGAGTGATGGTGAGGTGCTGAGTGATATTAGCGCTTGGGCTGAAGGATCCCCTCCAGAGTCTGTACACACCCCCAGTGAGCGCACCGAGTGCGAGTGACGAGTGATTGGGAGGCTTGAGTGACTGTGAGGTGCTAAGTGATTGTGAGGTGCTGAGGGATTGTGAGGCATGCCCGAGGGGCTGATTATGAAACATGTTTTGCCCGAGGGGCTACTATGATTTTCCTACATTCATTCCATACCAAATCCTTTGTATTAAAGTTGTTAAAAATGTGCATTCTTTAAAGGACTTTTTATGAAATATATTTTTAAGACATGATGATTTTGTATATCTATATTATACTATTGGTAAGTAATGTTTTGTATATTGTGACTTGATAGCATTGTTTTTTATGTGTTTCCTTGCTACTTAGACTTGATTTATTTTCATTACTACTGAGTTGGCGTACTCACATTACTGCCTGCACCTCTGTGTGCAGTTTCAAGAGCAGATATCGAGCATTAGCCTTTATTTCGCAGCGAAGTCGGATGGTGGGATATAGAGGTAGCTGTTCAACGTTCGCAGCATCTCTGTTTTCCCTTCCTGTTGTATTTAGCTTTGATACGGATTTTTGTATTATAATGGTTTGTTTTGGATTATTTCACTAGATGCTCATGACATGTTGGCTCCAGGTTTTGGGGATGGCAGTACTGTATAAAAATTGGCCTATTATATTAAGAAATTTTCTGTATATTTTTATGAAATGCTTGAAACTTAAATGGGATTTCCAAAAGAAATTTGTGAACATGCGGTTGTCGTCTAGCCTAGTTCTACGATAGGCGCCATCACGACCGGTTAGGATTTGGGGTCATGACAGTTTGGTATCAGAGCCCTAGGTTACATAGGACTCAACGGTCATGAGCAGGTTTAGTAGAGTCTCGCGGATCAGTACGGAGACGTCTGTACTTATCTTTGAGAGGCTGCCGAACTTTTAGGAAACATTTCTATCTTTCTTGAACTTTTTCGTGCTGACCTGTTGATTCTTGAAATCTAAACTTACGTTGTTTCATTCTCTCACAGATGGTGAGGACACGCCATATCGATCAGAGTGACCAGTCACCGGCTAGACCAGCAAGAGGTCGAGGCCGCGGTCGAGGTCGTGGTAGTACCTCAGGATCCCCAATCAATCATGATCAGGTTCACGCCGATGGTGTCCCAGCGGGACAGGCTCAGGCACCAGCAGTGCCTATGGTTATTCCGGGTCTTCAGGAGGCCCTGCCTCAGATATTGTCAGTATGCACCGGTTTGGCTCAGGCCGATGCCATGTCTTCTTGTGCCACCACAGCTCAGGCCGGGGAGGCAATCAGACTCCAGCTGCTCGGGCACCTGAGTAGGCTGCACAGGGTATTCAGGCACAGGGAGCAGCCCCAACTCAGCTAGCTGCTCCGGTCCAGGATTATGTGGTCCCTGCTATGCCTGAGGACGAGCAGTGTAGGTTGGAGAGATTGAGCAGACTTCAGCCTCCGACTTTCAGCGGTACAGAGGGCGAGGATGCCCAGGGATTTCTAGATAGGTACCAGAGGATACTGCGCACCGCGGGTATTCTGGAGACCAGTGGGGTCTCGCTTGTTACATTTTAGTTTGCGAGTGCTGCCTTTACCTGGTGGGAGTCTTTTGAGAGGCGTAGACCGGTTAGTTCAGCATCTCTTACCTGGCAGCAGTTCTCCTCGATCTTATTTGGAGAAGTATGTTCCTCAGTCCCACAGAGAGGAGCAGCATAGGCAGTTTGAGCAGCTGCGCCAGGGAGAGTTATCAGTCACTCAGTACGAGATGAGATTTTTTGAGTTGGCTAGGCATGCTTCTGAGATTATCCCTACTGATAGGGAGGGTGAGGAGGTTTGTAGATGGTCTTTCTTATTAGCTTCGAGTGTTTATGAATCGGGAGAGAGTATCGGGTGCTTCATTCGAGAAGGTTGTTGACATAGCTCGAGAGGGAGGCTAAGAGGCCTCGTGGTTCGGGCAGTTCCAGTGGATCTCCCTTCAGGGACAGTTTTATCATGGTAGGGGCCGTTCATTCAGGCCTCCTCAGTCAGGCCGCCCAGCATATAGTGGTACATCTTCGGGGCAGGATCCCCGTGGTTCTCAGTCAGGCCGTACTTCATTTTGTGCCCTCCCAGCTCAAAGTGTAGCTCGAGCACCTTCAGTTCAGGTTTCTTCTATGCAGGAGTCTTCTAGTGGCCGTACGGGTGCTAGGGGTTTCTATCAGTCCATGCCTCCAATTCCAGGTAGTTGTTTTGAGTGTGGAAAGTTCGGGCACGGGTGGAGGAAGTGTCCCCGCCGTTCTAGTGGATCTTCTCAATAGAGGGGCCAGCCCTCGACTTCAGCTCCAATCACTTCACCACCCACCCAGGCAGCCAAGGGTGGTGGACAGTCAGCCAGAGCCCACACTAGAGGGGGAGGTCGAGCAGGGGGAGGTCAGGCTCGCATGTATGCATTTCCTGCCAGGCCGGATGCTATGGACTCAAATGCCGTAATTGCAGGTATTGTTTCAGTTTGTTGCCGTGATGCCTTGGATTTATTTGACCCTGGTTCCATATATTCATATGTTTCTTCATATTTTGCCGGTTTTCTGGATATGCCCCGTGAGTCTCTAGTCACCTCTGTTCATGTGTCGACTCCCCTGGGCGATACTGTTGTTGTGGACTGTGTGTATCGGTCGTCATTATATCTATTTGGGGTCGGGAGACCCGAGTGGACCTACTATTACTCAACATGGTCGATTTTGACGTGATTTTGGGCATGGATTGGTTATCTCTGTGCCATGTTGTTCTTGATTGTCACGCTATGACTGTCACCTTAGCTATGCTGGGGTGTCCGAGGGTTGAGTGGAGAGGTTCTTCCGAGTATATGCCTAGGAGGGTAATTTCTTACCTGAAGGCTCGACGCACGGTTGAGAAAGGGTGTTTATCTTATTTGGCTTTTGTGAGGGATGTCGGTGGTGAGACTCCCGCTATTGATTCAGTTCCTGTGGTCCGTGACTTTCCGGATGTGTTTCATGCGGACCTGCCAAGCATGCCACTTGACAGGGATATTGATTTTGGTATTGACCCGGCCAGGCACTCAGCCTATTTCTATTCCTCCATATCGGATGGAACCAGCGGAGCTAAAGGAATTGAAGGAGCAGCTTCAGGAGCTCCTGGATAAGGGGTTCATTTGGCCTAGTGTGTCACCTTGGGGTGCACCGGTGTTGTTCGTAAAGAAGAAGGATGGGTCCATGCGCATGTGTATTGACTATCGGCAGTTGAATAGGGTTACGGTGAAGACCTGGTATCCCTTGCCACGCATTGATGATTTTTTTGACCAGCTTCAGGGAGCCAGAGTATTTTCCAAGATTGATTTGAGATCTGGGTATCATCAGTTGAGGATCCGGGATTCTGATATTCCGAAGACTGCTTTCAGGACCAGGTATGGTCATTATAAGTTCTTGGTCATGTCGTTTGGGCTGACCAATGACCCAACTGCGTTTATGCAATTGATGAACAGCGTGTTTCAGCCTTATCTTGATTCCTTCATCATTGTGTTCATTGATGACATCCTAGTTTATTCTCGTAGCCAGGAAGAGCATGCTCAGCATTTGAGAGTTGTGTTGCAGAGGTTGAGGGAGGAGAATCTTTATGCGAAATTCTCCAAGTGTGAGTTTTGGCTGGGTTCGGTAGCTTTCTTGGGGCACGTGGTGTCCAGTGAGGGGATTCAGGTTGATCCAAAGAAGATAGAGGCGGCACAGAGTTGGCCCAGACCGTCCTCGGCTATNGAGAGCTTTCAGAAGCTCAAGTCAGCATTGACTACAGCTCCAGTACTAGTTTTGCCTGCTGGTTCGGGTTCTTACACAGTTTATTGTGATGCTTCTAGAGTTGGCTTGGGAGCGGTATTGATGGAGGACGGTAGGGTGATTGCCTACGGGTCCAGACAGTTGAAGGTGCACGAGAAGAATTATCCAGTGCACGATCTTGAGTTAGCTGCCATTGTTTATCCTTTGAAGATTTGGCGGCATTATTTGTATGGAGTGCAGTGTGAGATTTTCACTGATAAGGCAGAAGGACTTGAATTTTCTTCGTAGGAGATGGTTAGAGCTCCTCAAGGATTATGAACTCACTATCTTATATCATCCAGGGAAGGGCAACGTAGTTGCCGATGCCTTGAGTCGCAGAGCAGAGAGTTTGGGGAGTTTAGCTTACCTTCCAGTAGCAGAGCGGCCTTTAGCCCTTGATGTTCGGGCCTTACCAGGTAAGTTGGTGAGATTGGATTTATCAGAGCCCCCGTGGGTGTTGGCTTGTGTAGCCTCCAGGTCTTCTCTTTACGATCAGATTAGAGCACGCCAGTATGATGACCCACATTTGCTTGTTCTTCAGGACAGGGTCCGTCACGGTGATGCCAGTGATGTGGTTATTGGTGATGATGGGGTCATGAGGATGTNGATTGCTTCAGAGGTTTGATATTCCGGAGTGGAAGTGGGAGCGGATCTCCATGGACTTCGTAGTTGGACTCCCACGGACTTCAAGGAGGTTTGATGCTATACGGGTTATTGTGGATCGGCTGACCAAGTCTGCGCACTTCATTCCTGTTGGTACTACGTATTCATCGGAGAGGTTAGCTAAGGTTTATATCAGGGAGATTGTCCGATTGCATGGGGTTCAAGTTTCTATCATTTTCGACAGAGGCACTCAATTCACATCTCAGTTTTGGAGAGCAGTGCAGAGAGAGTTGGGTACTCAGGTCGAGTTGAGCACATCGTTTCATCCTCAGACCGACGGGCAGTCGGAGCGTACCATTAAGATTTTCGAGGATATGTTGCATGCTTGTGTGATTGACTTTTGTGGTTCATGGGATCAGTTTCTGCCACTAGCGGAGTTTGCTTATAATAACAACTATCAGTCGAGTATCCAAATGGCTCCGTATGAGGCTTTATACGATAGGAGGTGTAGGTCTCTGGTTGGTTGGTTTGAGCCGGGCGAGGCTAGGCTATTGGGCACATACTTGGTTCATAATGCTTTGAGTAAGGCAAAGTTGATTCAGGAGCGTCTTCGCACGGTGCAGTCTAGGCAAAAGAGTTATGCGGACCGGAAGGTCCGAGATGTGTCTTTCATGGTTGGGGATAAGGTGTTGCTGAAGGTGTCACCCATGAAGGGTGTTATGAGATTCGGGAAGAGAGGGAAGCTGAGTCCCAGGTTCATTGGGCCATTTGAGGTACTTCAGAGGGTTGGGGAGGTGGCATACAGGCTTGCTATGCCTCCCAGTTTATCGAGTAATCATCCAGTATTCCATGTTTCGATGCTCCAGAAGTATGTTGGTGACCCTTCCCATGTTTTGGACTTTAGCACGGTTCAGCTCGAGGGTGATATGTCATATGAGGTAGAGCCAGTGGCTATTTTGGGTCGACAGGTCAGGAAGTGAGGTCTAAGGATATAGTTTCAGTGAAGGTTCAGTGGAGAAAGCAGCCGCTGGAGGATGCCACCTGGGAGACCGAGCGGGAGATGCGGGACAGATATCCTCACTTATTTGAGCCTCCAGGTACGTTTCTAGACCCGTTCGAGGATGAACGTTTGTTTAAGAGGGGGAGGATGTAACGACCCGGCCGGTCGTTCCGTGAGATTTACCCCCCATTTCCCCTATTTCTGCATTTGTTATATATTGCTATCCTATTTTTGATGTGTTGGATCAGTTGGTTTAGATCCGGAGTGGTTGTGGTGAGAGTTTAGGCATTTAGCCTTTTAAAGTAGCCTAATAGTTGAGAAAGTCAACTGAGAGTTGACTTATTGGTAAATGACCTCGAAATGCAAATTTTATGGCTCGGATAGCTTCGTTAGGTGATTTGGGACTTAAGAGTGTGTTCAGAAATTTTTCTGATGTCCGGTGTAGAATTAGACTTGAATTGGCGAAAGTAAGTTTTTGGCGATTTTCGGTCGACAGTGGAAAATAGGCTATCGGGGTCGGAATGGAATTCCAGAAGTTGGAGCAGGTTCGTAGTGTCATTTTTGATATGTCTGCTAAATTTTAAGTCAATCGGAGTTATTTTGGATAGTTTCAGCATCGTTGGTGGATTTTGGAAATTTTAAAGTTCTTAGGCTTGAGTTTGATGTAAATTTTGTGTTTTCGTGTTGTTTTTGGTGTTTCGAAGGCTCGACTAAGTTGGAATAATGCTATAGGATGTGTTGGTATGTTTGGTTGGGGCCCCGAGGGGCTCGGGATTGATTTCGGATGGTTGATAGGAAGTTTGGAGTGATATTTTGTAATCTGCAGGTTGCTGATTGCTGGTGTTTTCGCACTTGCGGAAAGGGAGCCGCAGGTGCGGTTCCGCAGGTGCGAGATTTGGTTGAGTGGGGAGTGGTCCGCAGGTGCGAGGAATTTGTCGCACCTACGATGTCGCTGGTGCGGAAGGAGCATCGCACATGCGAAGCCGCAGGTGCGGAGAAATGGTCGCAGGCGCGGGATTGGCTCGTTAAGTGAGTTTTCGTAGGTGCGCATCTGGGACCGCAGGTGCGGATCCGCAGGTGCGGCCAATTGTCCGCAGGATCGGAAATGACTGGGCAGAAACAGTATAAAAAGGACCCTCCGCGAAATTTCTTATTTTTCATCAATTTGCATGCGGGAGGAGTTCTTTGAAGGCGATTTAGAGAGGGGAATTCAAGATTCTTAAGAAAAGGTAAGTTCTTTGGTTGCTAACATCGTTCCTATGCTATTTTGTTCGGATTAGGCTTGAAAATTTAAGGGTTTGAGTAGGAAAAGGTTGGGAAGAAGGGGGTGGAGAATTGGAAATTGTTTTGAGGTTTCGGATAGGCAATTGTGATCCGATTTTCAGGATTAGTAGAATCGTGAGAGGACGAGGTTTCTAGTGATGAAAAATTATCGAATTCCGAGACGTGGGCCCGGGGCTCGGGTTTGGCCGAATTTCGAGATTTTTGATTAAATTGATAATTTTCGATTGGGTTGTGTTCCTTAAGTAATTGATAGTGTTAACTGGTTTTGGCTAGATTCGGAGCAATTGTGAGCCAATTTGAGGGGCAAAGGCATAGCGCACTAGTGTTGTGGCCGGTAGAGGTAAGTAATGGTCATAAATCTTGTCCTGAGGGTATGGAAGCCCGTACTGCATTATTTTCTCACTAAATTTTGGAATGGCGCATATGTCGAATGACGAGTATGTGACGCGTACTGATTTTTGGATTGGACTAGGTCCTCTCCGCGGCAACTAATGAGTTGCGTATTTACTCAAAACCTTATGTTAAATTATTTCTAAAGATTTGTGAAATATTTGGGCTATAAGCCGTGTTTGGGGCCTCGTGCCGATCTGTTTAGACCCTTTGAGGGCTTTTTACTGATGTTTCCCTCACTAGTTGTTGATGATTTTACTCAGCATCACTGTGCATACTGTTTTATTTGATACTCAGCCTGATTTACACTACATGAGCATTAAAATGATGTTTTCGGGTCGAGTACCCTGTTTTACTAATTTGCCCGAGGGGCTTTTCGAGTGGTTCCACCGAGTGTGGCTGAGGGCCAAGAGTGATGGTGAGGTGGTGAGTGATATTAGCGCTTAGGCTGAAGGATCCCCTCCGGAGTCTGTACACATCCCCAGTAAGCGCACCGAGTGCGAGTGACGAGTGATTGGGAGGCTTGAGTGACTGTGAGGTGCTGAGTGATTGTGAGGTGTTGAGGGATTGTGAGGCATGCCCGAAGGGCTGATTATGAAACATGTTTTGCCCGAGGGGCTACTATGATTTTCCTACATTCATTGCATACCAAATCCTTTGTTTTAAAGTTGTTAAAAATGTGCATTCTTTAAAGGACTTTTTATGAAGTTGATTTTTAAGACATGATGATTTTGTATATCTATGTTATACTATTGGAAAGTAAGGTTGTGTATATTGTGACTTGATGGCATTGATTTTTATGTGTTTCCTCTGTGTACAGATTCAGGAGCAGATATCAAGCATTAGCCTTTATTTCGCAGCGAAGCCGAATCGTGGAATATAGAGATAGTTGTTCAGCGTTCGCAGCATCTCTGTTTTCCCCTCTTGTTGTATTTAGCTTTGATACGGAATTTTGTATTATAATGGTTTATTTCACTAGATGCTCATGACATGCTGGCTCCGGGTTTTTGGGATGGCAGTACTGTATAAAAATTGGCCTATTATATTAAGAAATTTTCTGTATATTTTTAAATGCTTGAAACTTAAATGGAATTTCCAAAGGAAATTTATGAACATGCGGTAGTCGGCTAGCCTAGTTCTACGATAGGCGACATTACGGCTGGTTAGGATTTGGGGTCGTGACAACTAAGAATATTAAGAGTACCATGATTATAATAAAAACAACAATAACAACCCAATAAAAGTTCACAAATGGGGTTTCGGGAGGGTATTATGTACGCAGACCTTACCCTTACCCTGAGAAGTTTGAAAGAAGATGAAAAGAAACTATAGACACGTAACAACAACAAAAGCTAGAAAAATAATATTAGACTTGTAAGAAATAGAAAATATATGAAAAGGCAATAACAAATATTAGTAATAATGACACAGTACCATGAAAAAGGGAAAATAGTATGAACACAATACAAACCACTAGCAGTCCAAGATAACAACTATCAGACTACCCTCACCCCCGATACGAAGTAGAAAAACACTCGACTACCTCCTAACCATCAACCCTAATACTCGACTTCCACACCTTCCTATCAAGAGCCATGTCCTCGGAAATTTGAAGTTGCACTATGTGCTGTCTGATCACCTCGCCTTAATACTTCTTAAGCTTCCCTCTACTTCTTATCATGCTTTCCAAATCCAACCGCTCACACCTCCTAACTGGGGTATCTAGGTTTCTCCTCCGCATGTGCCCGAACCATCTAAGACTCGATTCCCGCATCTTCTCGTCCATGGAAGCCTCACCCACCTTCACCCGAATTTCTTCATTCTTAATATTATTCAGCCTAGTATGCCCATACATCCATCTCAACATCCTCATTTCTGCTACTGTCATCTTTTGGATATGTGATCTTCTAACTGGCCAACACTCATCCCCATACAACATGGCCGTCTAACCACCGCTCTATAGAACTTACTTTTAAGTTTCAGTGGAACATTCTTATCACACAAGACTCCAAATGCTAACCTCCATTTCATCCACCCCACCCCTATACGGTGCGTGACATCCTCATCGATCTCCCTATCCCCCTAGATAACTAACCCAAGGTAATTGAAACTTCCTCTCTTAGGGATGATATGTTAATAAAGCCTCACGTCCATGCTTGCTTCCCCTGTCACGTCGTTGAACTTGCACTTCATATTCTGTCTTAGTGCTAATCAACTTGAAACCTTTAGACTCAAGGGCGTCTCTCCAAACCCCTAGCCTCTGGTTAAAGACCCCTCGCATCTCATCAATTAGAACTATATCATCGGCAAACAATATACACCATGTCACCTCCACTTGAATATGGTGCGTTAGTACGTCCATCACTAGAGCAAATAAGAATGAGCAAATCACATATCTATGGTGTAACCCCATAACAACCTGAAAATGTTCCGAGTCGGCTCCTATAGTCCTAACCCGAGTCTTAGCTACATCATACATGTCCTTTATTACCTTAATGTAAGACACCGACAAACATTTCACCTCCAAGCATCTCCAAAGAATCTCCCTAGGGGCCTTTGTCATACGCTTTCTCTTGGTCAATAAACACTATGAGCAAATCCTTCTTCTTATCCTTGTACTATTCTACCAACCTCCTAATAGAGTGGATAGCTTGGAAGTAGAACGATTTGGCATAATCCCGAACTAGTTGTCAGATATATACACTGCCCTCCTCGCCCTCACTTCCACCACCCTCTCCAAAACATTCATGAAATGACTTAGTAACTTGATATCCCTATAATTGTTACAATTCTGGATATAGCATTTGTTCTTGTACATCAGTATCATTGAACTCCACCTCCATTCATCTGGCATCTGCTTCATCTTGAAAATAATATTAAACAACTCAATCAGCCACCCAAGTCTGGTCTACCCACATACCTTCAAAATTTGACCCGGTTGCTCTACCCCTACTCATCTTACGCATAGCTCCCACGACCTCCTCAATCTTAATACGCCTACGGTACCTAAAGTCTTGGTGACTTCTGGAGTGCCCCAATTCACCTAGCACAATGTCTTTGTCCCCCTCTTAATTCAAAAGTTTATGAAAGTATGCCTTCCATATCTACTTACCTGGGCCTCTTCCATCAATACTCAGACTTTTCCGTCTTTGATGCATCTCACTTGGTCTAGATCACGAGCATTCCTCTCTCTCGCCTTGGCCAGCCGAAATAACTTCTTGTCCCTACCTTTGACCCCTAGTTCCTCATACAGAAGACCAAACAATGCAGTCTTAGCCTCCTTGACCGTTAACTTCGCCACCTTCCAAGATTCCTTATGGTAGACCAATATATAGTATACCAAAAAATTAGGTATTCTATTTAACGTACTCTAACAAAGTATGCCATAATTTAATACTAATCATGGGATACCAATTTACACTATACCAAAAATATTGAGAATACCAGAATCTAACATTAATCACGGTATACCAATATGTAGTGTACCAAAAAGATTTTAGTATACTATTTAATATACTCAAATAAAGTATGTCATGATTCAACGATAATCATGATATACCAATGTGTAGTATACCAAGAATATGAAAATATCATGATTCAATAGTGATTATGGTATACCAATATATAGTATACTAAGAATATTGAGTACACTATTTAACGTACCCAATAAAGCATACCATAATTCAATACTAATGATGGTATACCAATGTGAAGAATACCAAAAGTATGATAATACCATGAGTCAACAGTGATCATGGTATACCACTGTGTAGTCTACGAACAATATTAGG
Organism: Nicotiana knightiana; assembly: GCA_005239525.1. Taxonomy (NCBI): domain Eukaryota; kingdom Viridiplantae; phylum Streptophyta; class Magnoliopsida; order Solanales; family Solanaceae; genus Nicotiana; species Nicotiana knightiana. The sequence continues at coordinate 1,800 of ML377101.1, read as the reverse complement.
TATACCATTTAACATACTCAGAAAAAGTATTAAATCATGATGTACCAATGTATAGTTTACGGAGATATTGGATATACTATTTAACATACTCGAACAAAGTATACCATGACTCAATACTAATCATGGTATACTAGTATGTAGTATATCATATTGGGTAACCATTTAAATACTCAAATAAAGTATGTTATAATTCAACACTAATCATGGTATACTAATGTGTAGTATACCAAGAATATTAGGTATACTAATTATTATACTAGTGATAGTAGACTATGACCAATCGTGATCATGGTATTTATATACCAAGTATATTTTGAATACCGTATAATATACTAGTAATAATAGCATACGAGGTATTATCATACTTCTGGTATACTTCATATTGGTCTTATTATTTAACATATTTCACTTACAATATTTCAGTCACACCTTCTTTCGTTAAAGCACATTCACCTATATTGCCAAAGATTTTCCCGTGCCTTTCTAGTGAATTCTCAATAATACCTTTTATAGTTTCTTAAAATGCTACTCATTATGTATTTCTTTACCCTCTACACCAACGTATATTTTCAATAAGTTGTAAATTGTGAGTGGGATTGAAATAAATAGCTGGGAGAGACATTTTAAACAAATTTAGTTAAATGATATTCATATTTTCACAAAATACTTTTTGTCTTGATGACTTATAGCCTGTTTAGCCAAGTTTCTAAAATCAGCTTATTTTGATAAGTGCTTTTTTCAAAAGTAATTTTTAAAAAAAAAAGTCTTTTGGTGAGAAGCAGTTTGTGTTTGGCTAATCAATATGAAAGACACTTTTGAACGGTAATTAGTGTTTGGCCAAGCTTTTGAAAACTGCTTTTAAGTGTATTTTTCTCAAAAGTGCTTTCGGAAAGAAGCTATTTTTTTCTGCTTCTGCTTCTCCTCAAAAGCACTTTTTTTTACTTCCAAAAGCTTGACCAAACACCTCAATTTTTTGCCAAAAGTGCTTTTGGCCCAAAAAAAAAAAAGCTTGACCAAACAGGCTATTATATGTAAACTTCTTCAGTACAAATTCTAAGCTTGTTCCTTTAGTGCTGAACTCACAAACCAGGAAGCAAGATCTAAAAGAAAATGAAATTAAAAGCAGTTTTTATACACGATGACAAAACTTGAGTGGAATATATAGCATGTATATACACCACATTACCAATCAATCATCACATGGAACAATAGATATGAAGAAAGAACCATATAATAAATTTGGATACATGCACGGAAAACAAAATATTTCCAGCTTATTTGACAAAATAGTTTTTTTATGCAAGCTATATTTTGTTCAATATAGTGGACCCTAAATATTTTTTTCCTTTTCTTATCTTTTTCTTTTTTTATTCTGTTGGTGAATTCATAGCTCCTCTTTATCCTATTTTCATCAATGTTAAGTGTATAACCAAAGCATCCTGCACGAAATTCAATAGCAACATCATAATGATCAATGCCTCAATTAGGGGTGGATCCTGCACGAAATTCAATAGCGACATCACAATGATCAATGCCTCAATTAGGGGTGATAATTGAGCCCAAATTCATCCAACCTGCCCAGACATTAATGAATGCTACAAACATTTTAGCTCGTGGGTCTATTTGGACTGAGCCCAAGGTAACCTATTATTTTTTATAGTCCATTCTGACCTATTAAGCAGTTCAAATACAACTCATGAAACTCACCCAAAACACAAGGATATCAACCCAACTTATCTAGAAATTTACTTAGTTGCCCCAACTTTTACTTTTTTTTTTTTTGTATTTTCAATTTTCTGA
>ML377097.1:50154-95005 GCA_005239525.1 Nicotiana knightiana | reverse complement strand
CTTATTAGAGTTTAGGTCTTGGTCTCCTATTAGGTTTAGGTTTTCTCTTGTCTTGGTCTCCTATTAGGTTTAGGTTTTCTCTTATTTCTCTAACTTCTTTGTCTATAAATACTTGTGGAATTACTAAGAAGAGCAAGAGTTTTTCCTCCAATATTGTTCTTTGTCTTCCGCATCAAATCTTTCAATAACGAAGACTAGTTGAAGTAACAAGCCTCCCAGGTGAAGTACTTCCTAGACAACTGCCTACTAGAGAGTAGAAATTTCAACCAATAAAGAGACCTCAGGTGTTGGCATTTTGATTAATACTACAAATAATGGAGAAATTCATTCACTCCCTCTATGTACTCGTCAGTTGGTCTACCAAGGCCCATCCACCTTTTATCTCCGTTATCTATTAAATTGATTTTATCCTACATGACACCAAAATTAAACAACCAGAAAAATTGGATTTTATACTTTTAATATGAAAAATCAGATAAAAAGAAAGAATGGGAAAAAGATCCTTGTTCGGACCAATAAATAGAGCTGAGGTTTTAGTTAAAGCCGCTAATAGAAAAGCGAAATAATTAGTTATAGTAAGCATGAAAGGGCTAAATTAAATGAAAGATGTTCTTCCCTAAGCATGTTATTTCTATGATGCTCAATTCAGGATTATGTTATTTAAATACCCAAGTCACACATCAATCAAATGCAATACTTTTATATTCTTAAGAAATTACTTATCCAGATATAGATTAAAGGGTTAGACAAATTTTATTATTAAATCAAATATTTTGCTTCTCGCACCGTAATAATTGGAACTTAAAGCATGGTCCTCAACATTTTGAATCAGTGTTTTGGAGAGCGAGAAGCGGAAAATTAAAAGCGAGGTGGCCTCGCTTCACCGAAGTGAGAAGCGTGAACGAAGTACGTGTTTTTTTCATGTAAAGCGCAATTTAATAAATTAAGCAAGTGTTTCAATTCTTAAATTAAGAAGTAAATAATAGAATGTATTTGCAAATCTCAAGGCTTTCTTCATATTCTCTTCATCCTACACAAAGCACAGTGAAACACAGTTACTCTCATATTTGCCTCTCTCTCTATTCTTTGTTTTCTCATTTCTATTCTCTCTTTGATTCACCCTTTCCGGAGCAAGGTACTTTTTTATGGACTTCAATTTTATTTCTGTCACGTATAAACCTATGGAAACACTACATCTCTGTATTATATACCTTATAGCGTATAGCTTATAATTAAGCATCTTTTGTTGATTTTAATTTACAACTGTATATTTTTATATTATGGATCTCAGTTGTAATATTATTACTTCTTTTCCAAATTTGGTTTTGCAAGGTTTAGTTTGGAAAACAATGTGCTTGTTGGAATTTGTTTTCTTGAAGAGTTGGCTTTAAAAACAGAAAAAGTATTAGTAGTAGATTAAGGCTGAATAAATAACTCTTTTGATCAGCCTCATAATTAACTGCAGTCATCATCTTGTGGTCAACATTTTACTTTATTTATAATTTCTGTATGAATATTAGACAAAAATACAGTCAAGAAAGTGGATGAGCTATGAGCATAAAGAGATAGCACAGATAGTTAAGCGATCTATTGCTACTGCTAGGGGTGCAAATTTGCAATATCATTTTTTTTAAATAACTTTTTAATTATTACCTTGCTATGCTTTCCACTATTCTAGATGAATCAAATTAGTATTTGAACCTCGGTATCTAGTCAGAAACACCATCTCACAAAGCGTAGACCCCTTGCCTCGCCTCGGTTCTGCGTTTTAAGCGAGAAGCGCTTGCTTTTAATAAGACTGCTTTAAACATGAGACTCTTAGGAGCTTTCAGGATTAATATAGCATTCAAGCAACATTTAAATATTTAAATCAACTACTCTACATACGACTACCACACAAGAAACTAAGAAATGGCATCGGACGCTACTACTTTACACATAACCAACACATAGGAAGCTAAAAACAGTATCGACGAGGAACTAACCAATTTGCGAAGCTCCAAATTAATAAGGAAACCATAAATCCAAATACCGATAAATGAACATAGCTTGGGCAGCAGTAAATAAGCCAAACAAACTTCAGAATACTCAGTGATAAAACATTTGAACGGCCGCAACAAGAAACCAATACTCGAATCTTCACGCACCAAGATCGCAAAAACCTCTAAAGATTCCAAGCAATATACTCGTATGGAGTAATATAAGAGAAACCAAACTTTGTCGCGGCTTACAACTAGCAAAGCAGTAGCTGAAAAGCAGTGAATATAGTATATCCTAGTAATATTACAACAGTGATGAAGAGCAGTGGTCCAAAAGCCATCCTCGTTGCCTTAATAGTTGTAGTATTTATGGCTAAATTAAGGCTAAAAATTAGCATTTTATAGAACCAATTAGCAGAAATTGGAGGCCACAACTTTTGAGAAGTAAATGGAGAAAGAAAGGAAAGAATGATTTCTTAAACCCTATTGCTTGGACTATCATGCAAGAGTTTCAACCATTTGACAGATAAGGTGGTGAAAACTAACTTAATTGATTAACCATAAAGCATAGCGTTTCTGTGCACATTCATGGGTTAGACCATAAGTCTTTCTTTGAACTAAACCGAAATTCTTCAAATGCATAAATTAGAAACCCATGTAAATAATATCAACCATCTTTACTATACTTAATTAGCATATCTAGGATCCAATATTCACCTCCACAAAGGGATGGTCACTTGCACTAAAAAGTATACTGCTGCTCTACATCATAGAAGTTTTGATTCCTCATAAACAATTCATGACAAAAGAATAAAATGAAGATCTACTTCGAGGTATTTCCTTGAAACATAAATAACAAAGAAAACCATTGCCTTATTAAAAATTTGCAATCATTCCATTGGCGACAAAGACACTTTCATCAAGTTGATTATCCTAACACAGGGTACGAATGTAAAAGGGTTCATTCACTCAAAGCAAAACACAATTAAAGAAAAATCAAGGCCTCTAAGTCCTTGAGAAAGAATGCTCTAGAATCTTATGATCACAAGAGGACCGTTAAAAGCTTTTGTCTTATGCACTACCTTATCTACTAACTAGATGTGGAGCGTTGTAGTTCTTGTAGATGGTGATATAGAACCTAAAAAGACAACTAGATGCTGAATGCACCGGCTTTTTGATGCCCCACAGCTACTTCTAAGGGAAGTGCTTATTGAAACAAACACTATAGAAATATTTCCTAACGGGCACTTGGGTAACCTATGATGTTGCATCAACAAAGAATAACAGAAACTCAAGCATTATTGTGTCTAGAGGAATAACTTATGCAATTTCACATATTACCTTGTCAAGTACCACTTTAGTTAACTTTCCATATAGACAAATTACACACATATCTACACTTTTTTTTTATAAGTACGAATATACATAATATTAGAATGCGTAAATAATTAAACTATATCCCTTTCTCAATTTACTTGCACCAAACTGGCATAGATCTTTCAAGATGAAAGCATACCAAGTTTTAACAGATTCTTTTTTTTAAAATCAAAAGTATACCAAGTTTTTAAAAGATTTTTACGCACATGCTGTCACGACCCAAATTCTAATCTAGGTTGTGATGGCGCCCAACACCGATGCTAGGCAAGCCAACACAATTCATCTAGTGAGTCCCGCTTAATTTATAAGATCCATTTCTAATCATACCTAAATTTCATTTACTAAGCATGTCAAAATAACAAATATCAAAGGTAAATTTAATTTAAATGATCAAAAGAAGCCGAATTTACATAATTACTTCCCCAAAAGAATGGTCTACCCATATGTGTGACAGGAACTAGTGTCACAAGTATACGGGCATCTAGTAGAATGAATAAAAGAATACATCTACCCTACTGTCTGAAATAGAATAGACAGAATAAGCAAAAGGGAGAAGTCTCCAACGTGCTGCTGAACGACATCAAGAGAAGCAGCTCACCGTGGAACCTCTGCCTAAGAAATAAAGAACGTGCTCCGGGCTGGTAACCAGATGCACCTGCCTCAGAACCTGTACAATTAAGTACAGAAGTGTAGCATGAATACATAAACATTATATACCCAGTAAGTATCCAGTCTAACCTCGAAGAAGTAGTGACGAGGGGTCAACTTAACACTTACTAGGGCCAAACAATATACATAAGCATGTGACTAAGCACGAATATCAAGGCTAACTAGCAGAAAAATAACAGGAAACCACAAGCTTTTCTATAATTATAAAAATACGTAAATCATTGTCATTTCATTTGACAATTTATATTCCAGGGCATTTAAACAGTCTAAAGATCACGGGAAATGCCAAATAGATAGCATGCGCATATATTGCCGGGGATGTACGACCAAATCCAATAAAATAATAAATGCGCATTGCCGAAGGGTCGAACGGCGTGAATCATAGATGCATCTATTAACCTGCAGAGGCGAACGACCCGCTCCCATGAGAGTATTGGAAGGAATCACTCCGCTCGCGGAATATAATTGTGAAACGGTCAAACATAAACATAATATATTTCTCTCCTTCCTCAATTCCTTTAAGAATAATAATTTACTTGAAACTTTTAAATTCTTAGGATCTTGAAATAAATTCCACCCAATACAATTAGCACATGAAGTAAATAAACAGTATTCACAAAGCAAGATGTGCACCTAAACTACCCAGACATAACAAGAATAGTCACCACGTACGGACTCTCGTCACCTCGTGCATACGTAGTCCCCCCACAATTTATTCATATATCATATAAGTTCACCTATGGGGAAATTTTCCTCTTACAAGGTTAGAAATGAGACTTACCTTGTCCCAAGGCTTACTCCCAAACTCAAGAATGCATTCACGCCCTCAAACTGGAGCCAAACGATCCAAAACTATTCAAATAGAGTAAAAACTAGTCAATATAGGCTCAAAAGATCATACTTCCACTATTAGAGTGATTTCCCATCCCAAATTACAAGATTCCTAAAATCTACCCCCGGGTCCACGTGCCCGGATTCCAGAAATTTTTAAAGAAAATTGTTATCCATAACCTTAGGATCAAGAATATGCGATTTTTAATACATTCCATAACAAATTTCGTGGTAAAACTCCATTTTTATCAAAACCCTGGGTTTTCATCTAAACTCTTGATTTTCACTAATCCTTGCATGTTAATCTACCCATAATCTGTGTATTTATCTCATGTTGTATAGAAATTACTAACCTCAAAGTGTTAGGTGAAAGTCTCCTCCCAAAAGCTCTGAAAATCACCTAAGTGTAGAAGTTAAATGAAATAAATGACCTAAGTCCCGTTTTAAAAAGCTGTGTCCAGGCCTCTGATGACGCATTTGTGACATCAGGTTCGCAAATGCGAAGTCGAAAATGCGACAATATCATCGCAAATGCGAACCTGGGCTCTCTTCGTCTGGGTTTACAAATGCGAACAAAATGTCGCAAATGCGACTGCTGCCCAGCTCAGGCTTCTTCAATTTTGCGAAGCCTTCATCGAAATTGGGAGTTATCAAATGCGAAAAAATCCTCGCATTTGCAAGGCCTGCATTAACAGCCCAGAACACCATAACATTTGGAGTGTTTTCACTCCTAACACACGTCTGAAACTCACTCGGCCCTCGGGTTCCACTCCGAATACTCACACAAGTCCAACAACCCTATACGAACTTGTTCGCGCGATCGGAACACCAAAATAACATCAAAAACTAAGAATTACACCCTAAAACCATTTGGATCAAACTTAAGAACTTTAAGTTCTTCAATCTACTTCCAACGTGCCGAAACGTACTTATACAGCTCGGATTGATACCAAATTTTGCGTGCAAGTCATAAATGACATTACAGAACTATTCCCAGTCTCAGAATTCTTTTTGGGCCTCAATATCCTCAAAACACGTTCCAAACCCCAATTATAGAACTTCAAGAATCTTAGTTCGCTATTTGGCGCTGAAACGCTCCGTGGTCATCCAAAACCCGTTCCGTACATACACCCAAGTCCGAAATCGACATACAAACCTATTGGAACCTTCAAATCCCGATTCTGACGTTGTTTACTCAAAATAATGACCGAAGTCCAACTTGGCCTTCTAAGCCAACCTTAAGGAACCAAGTGTTTCGATTCCAACCCAAACCCTTCCAAATCCCGAACCAACCATTTCTGCAAGTCATAAATAAATAAAAGCAAGTACCGGAAGTCTTATTTAGGGTTACGGGGTTCTAGGAAGAAAAATGACCGGTCGGGTCATTACATTCTCCACCTCTTAAAAAAATATTCGTCCTCGAACGGGTCTAGAATCATACCTGGAGTGCTAAACAAATATGGATATATGCTTTGCATCTCCTCCTCGGACTCCCAATTCGCTTCCTCGGCTGGTTGGTCCCTCCACTAGACCTTCCCGGCAGAAACCCTCTTAGACCTCAACTGGCGCTCCAACCTATCAATAATAGCAACTAGTTCCTCCTCGAAGCCCAAACTCTTGTTTAGCTGAATGGTACTGAAGTCTAACACATGAGACAAGTCGGCATGGTACCTCCGAAGCATAGATACGTGAAAAACTGGATGGACACCTGATAAGCTGGGAGGTAGGTAAAGCTTATAAGCAACCTCCCCAACTCGCCTCAACACCTTAAATGGGCCTATAAACCTTGGGCTCAACTTGCCCTTCTTCCCGAACCTCATAATACCCTTCATCAGCGAGACTTTCAAGAGAACCTTCTCGCCGACCATCAATGATACATCACGCGCCTTCTGATCCGCGTAACTCTTCTGTCTGGACTGTGCCGTGCGAAGCCTCTCCTGAATCAACTTTACCTTTTCTAAGGCATCCTTTACCAAATCGGTACCGTATAACTTAGCCTCGCCAGGCTCAAACCACCCGATGGGGGAACGCCGTCACCGTCCATATAAATCCTCAAATGGAGCCATCTCAATGCTGGACTGATAGCTGTTGTTGTAAGAAAACTCGGCCAATGGCAAGAACCGATCCCACTGCCCTCCAAAGTCAATCACACATGTATTGAGCATGTCCTCCAATATCTAAACTGACCGCTCCGACTGCCCATCGGTTCGAGGATGAAATGTTGTGCTGAGCTCTACACGGGTGCCCAACTCACTTTTTACGGCTCTTCAGAAATGTGAGGTGAACTGAGGACCTCTATCTGATATGATGGACACGGGCACACCCTGCAACCGAACTATCTCCCGAATGTAGATCTGGGCGTACCTCTCTGAAGTATAAGTAGTGGCTACTGGAATGAAGTGTGCCGACTTGGTCAACCTGTCCACAATAACCCAAACAACATCAAACTTCTGCAAGGTCCGCGGCAACCCAAATACGAAGTCCATAATGATGCGCTCCCATTTCCACTTAGGTATAGGCATATGCTGGTGTAGGCCTCCTGTCCTGTGGTGCTCATTCTTAACATGTTGGAAATTTAGACATCTGGCCACATACTCCACTATGTCCTTCTTAATCCGCTGCCACCAGTAGTGCTGCCTCAGGTCACGATACATCTTCATAGCACCTGGGTGAATAGAATACCGCGAACTGTGTGCCTCCTCTAGAATCCTCTCCCTCAGGCCATCATCATTAGGAACACATAGGCGACCCTGAAGTCGCAGAACACCATCCTCGCCAATAGAAACCTCCTTGGCACCACCATGTAGTACCGTGTCTCTGAGAACTGCCAAGTGCGGATCATCAAACTGCCGAGCCTTGACTTGCCCCAACAATGAAGACTGAGCAACAACACATGCAAGAACTCGGTTGTGCTCTTAAATGTCCAACCTCACAAGTCTGTTAGCCAAGGACTGAATATCCAAGGCTAGTGGCCTCTCCTCCGCTGAAATGAATGCTTATCTACCCATACTCTCTGCCTTCCTGCTTGAGGCGTCAGCAACCGCATTCATCTTGCCGGGATGATAAAGAATGGTGATGTCATAATCCTCCAGTAATTCCAGCCACCTACGTAGCCTCAAGTTGAGATCCCTTTGCTTGAATAAGTGTTGTAAACTGCGGTGATCTGTATAAACCTCCCAAGCCACTCCATACAAGTAATGCCTCCAAATCTTAAGAGCATGAACAATCGCTGCCAACTCCAAATCATGCACGGGGTAGTTCTTCTCATGAATCTTCAGCTGACGTGAAGCATATGAAATAACTCGTCTCTCCTGCATCAATACACATCCTAAGAAAACGCGGGAAGCATTTCAATAAACTGTATACATCCCTGAACTGGAAGGCAACACTAGAACTGGTGCTGTGGTCAAAGCTGTCTTGAGCTTCTGGAAGCTCGCCTCACACTCGTCGGACCATCGGAACGTGGCACCCTTCTGGGTCAATCTAGTCATAGGGGTTGCAATGGATGAAAAGCCCTCCACAAACCAACGATAATAACCTGCCAATCCCAAGAAACTCATGATCTCGGTCATTGAAGAGGGACGTGGCCAACTCTGAACTGCCTCAATCTTCTTAGGATCCAACTTGATACCCTCTCTAGGTACCACATGCCCCAAGAATGCTACATAATCTAACCAGAACTCACACTTGGAGAACTTAGCATACATCTTTTGTTCCCGCAGGGTCTGGAGCACTACTCTCAATTGATGCTCGTGCTCCCCCAGGCTACGTGAGTAGATCAAGATGTCATCAATGAAGAAAATGACAAAAGAATCAATATAAGGCCTGAACACTCTGTTCATCAAATCCATAAACATTAATGGGGCATTAGTCAAGCCAAATGACTTCACCAGGAACTCATAATGAACATATCTACTACGGAAGGCAGTCTTCGGAACATCCGAGTCCCGAATCCTCAACTGTTGGTACCCTGATCTCAAGTCAATCTTGGAAAACACCCTAGCACCCTGAAATTGGTCAAACAAATCATTGGTGCGCAACAACGTGTACTTTTTCTTGATGGTAACTTTGTTCAACTAGCGGTAGTCAATACACATCTGCATAGTCCCATCCTTCTTCTTCAAAAAATAACACTGGAGCACCCCAAGGAGATACACTAGGTCTGATAAATTCCTTAGCTAGAAACTCCCTAAGCTGTTCTTACAATTCTTTCAATTCCTTCGGAGCCATACAGTATGGGGGAATAGATATGGGTTGGGTGCCTGGGGCTAAATCAATGCAAAAATCAATGTCATAATCTAGCGGCATGCTTGGAAGGTCTGAAGGAAACACATCGACAAACTCCTGAACCACTGGTACTCTTCTCGACCATGCGTCGAGCCTTAAGAAAAGAAACAAGCCGACTAGCTGCACTAACTGAGGAACCTCTCCATTCCAACCTCGGCAACTCAGGCATTGCTAAAGTAACAGTCTTGGCATAGAAATCTAGGATGGCATGATAAGGAGATAACCAATCCATGCCCAGGATGACCTCGAAATCAGTCATATCAAGTAACAAGAGGTCCGCTCAGGTCTCGAACCCAAAGAATATGACAACACAGGGCCGACAGATCCGGTCCACAATCACAGAATCACCCACAGGAGTGGACATAAACAGGAGCACCTAAAGACTCACGAGGAGCATAAAAAAAACAAGCAAAAATAGCTGATACATATGAATAGTTAGACCCTGGATCAAATAATACTGAAGCCTCCCTACCGCAAACGGAGATAATACCTTTGATAACTGTATCTGAGGCAATTGCATCTGGTTTGGCCAAAAAAACATAGAGTTTGGCTGGAGCACCGGCTGGCTAGCCTCCACCTGACTGAACAGAAAACTGCACTCCCCCTGCCTGGCCTCCGCCTCTAGAACAACCCCTACCAACCTGTCGTCCACCTCTGGGTGGCCGGACAGCTGGTGCTGAAACCATATGGTGATGACCCTGATAAACTTCCTTGCCACGAAGCCTGGGAAAAACCTCTTCATGTGACCTGGATCCTCGCACTCGTAACAACCTCTCGTCACCATAGGCTGCTGCCTTGAAGACTGGCCCTGGTGGCCGGAATACCCGCCGGAGGGACCCTGAATAGCTGGTGGTCGATAAGAAGTCTCCGGCATCGCACTGAAATAAGGCCTCACTAGAGCACCTTGAGGAGGTGGTGGTGGTGCTAAATATGGGGGCCTGCTGGGCTGGCCCCTCTCAAACTGACCTTTGCCCCTAGCCAGAGCACCTCTAAAATCTCCAGAAAATCGAGCCCTCTTATCCTGCTGTCCCTACTCTCTACTCCTTAGACGGTAGCCCTCAATCATGCGAGTGATCTCCACCACTAGCTGATAAGGAGTCCCCATATCCACCTCTCGGTGCCATGTTGGCCCTAATACCCGAGTGCAATCCTGCTACAAACCTCCGTACACTCTCTGCGTCAGTAGGAAGTATCATAAGTGCATGACGAGACAACTCAGAAAACCTCGCCTCATAGTCGGTCACTGTCATCTGGCCCTGCCCAAGCTGCTGAAACTGATACTGCAGCTCTTCCCTCTCAGAGAGTGGAATATACCTGTCCAAGAATAGCTTGGTGAAATGCTACCAAGTGATGGGGAGAGAATCCGCTGGCCTTCCAAGAACATAAGACTGCCACCAGCTACGAGCCCTGCCCTCTAGCTAGAAAGTAGTGAAGTCAAACCCATGAGACTCCAGTATCCTCATGTTGTGCAGTCTGTCCCTGCACCTATCAATAAAATCCTGATCATCCTCATGAAGCTCACCCCCGAAAACAGAAGGATGAAGTCTAGTCCATCTGTCTAATAACTTCTGCGGATCGCCGTCCGTAATTGGTCGGGGCTCAGGTGCCACTGCTGCAACTGGCTGGGCCCCGCCTGCAGATACCTGTCCTGGGGCCTAGGAAGTAGGGGCCTGTGCTCCCCCTCCTGCCAGAGATGTGGTCGGGTTTGCTGGAAATAAACCAGCCTGGGCCATAGTGTCCATGAATCGCATCATACGGCCCATGACCTCCTAAAAGCCCGTCGATGTCATAAAATCCACCGGGGAAGGATCTTTTGCGGGCACCTCGCCCTGCTCCTCAATGATAGGATCATCTGCTAGCTCCGCTGGTGGTGCAACTGGGGTAGCTCTGGGACATCCTCGTCCCTACCTCGGGCCGGTGCCCTCCCTCGGTCTCTAGCGATGGGGGGAGCGGCTCCTCCCGGGTCTAGAACGTCGGCTGTACGCGTCCTCACAATCTTTGAAAAAATAGAAGAGTGAAATTTAGTACACCATAAACTGCACAATAGAAGATGAATGAAGAGAAATTTCCTAACACCCTATAGCCTCCCGAGATAAATACAGACGTCTCCGTACCAATCTGTATGACTCTATTAGGTTTGCCCATTACTTGTGAGACCTACATAAACCTAGTGCTCTGATACCATATTTTCATGACCCAAATTCTAATCTAGGTCGTGATGGTGCCAACACCGATGCCAGGAAAGCCAACACAATTCATCTAGTGAGTCCGTTTAATTTATAAGAACCATTTCTAACCATACCTAAATTTCATTCACTAAGCATGTGAAAATAACAAACATTGAAGGAAACTTTAATTGAAATGATCAAAAGAAGCCGGATTTACATAATTACATCCCTAAAAGAATGGTCTACCAATGTGTGTGCCAAGAACTAGTGTCACAAGTATACGGGCATCTAGTAGAATGAACAAAAGAATATATCTACCCTACTGTCTAAAATAGAATAGATAGAATAGCAAAAGGGAAAAGACTCCAACGTGCTGCTGAACAGCATCAAGAGAAGCATCTCACCGTGGAACCTCTTCTTCAGAAATAAAGAACGTGCTCCGGACTGGTAACCAGATGCATCTGCCTCAGAACCTGTTCAATTAAGTACAGAAGCATAGCATGAGTACATAAACATTATGTACACAGTAAGTATCCAGTCTAAACTTGAAGAAGTAGTGACGAGGGGTCAAGTTGACACTTACTAGGGCCAAACAATATACTTAAGCATGTGACTAAGCATGGATATCAAGGCTAAATAGCAGAAAAATAACAGGAAACCACAAGCTTTTCTATAATTATAAAAATATGTAAATACTTGTCATTTCATTTGACAATTTATATTTCAGGGCATTCAAACAGTCTAAAAATCACGGGAAATTGCCAAAAAGATAGCATGCGCATATATTGCCGAGGACATACGGCCCAATCCAACAAAATAATAAATGTGCACTGCCGAAGGGTCAAACTGCGCGAACCATAGATGCATCTATTAATATACCGAGGCGAATGACCCCGTCCCATGGGTGTATTGGAAGGAATCACTACGCTCGCAGAATATAATTGCGAAGCGGTCAAACAAAAACATAATATATTTCTCTCCTTCCTCAATTCCTTTAAAAATAATAATTTACTTGAAACTTTCAAATTCTTAGGATCTTGAAATAAATTCCACCCAATACAATTAGCACATGAAGTAAATAAAAAGTATTCACAAAGCATGGTGTGCACCTAAACTACCCGGACATAACAAGAATAGTCACCACGTACGGACACTCGTCACCTCGTGCGTACGTAGTCCCCCAATAATTTATTCATATATCATATAAGTTAACCTATGGGGTGATTTCCCTCTTACAAGGTTAGAAAGGAGACTTACCTTATCCCAAGGCTTAATCCCAAATTTAAGAATGCATTCACGCCCTCAAACCGGAGCCAAACGATCCAAAACTATTCAAATAGGGTAAAAACTAGTCAATATAGGCTCAAAAGATCATACTTCCACTATTAGAGTGATTTCCCATTCCAAATCATAAGATTCCTAAAATCCAGCCCCGGGCCCACGTGCCTATATTCAGGTAATTTTTAAAGAAAATCGTTACCCATAAACTTCGGATCAAGAATATGTGATTTTTACTAGAATCCATAACAAATTTCGTGGTAAAACTCCATTTTTATCCAAACCCTAGGTTTTCATATAAACTCTTGATTTTCACTAATCCTTGCATGTTAATCTGCCCATAATCTATGTATTTAGCTCATGTTAGATAGAAATTACTTACCTCACAGTGTTAGGTGAAAGCCTCCTCCTAAAAGCTCTAAAAATCACCTATACTGCTTGGATTGATACCAAATTTAGCGTGCAAGTCATAAATGACATTACAGAACTATTCTCAGTCTGGACCTTGATATCCTCAAAACATGTTCCAAACCTCGATTATAGAACTTCAAGAATCTTAGTTCGCTATTTGGCACTGAAACGCTCCCGGGTCATCCAAAACATGTTTCGAACATACACCTAAGTCCAAAATGGACATACGAACCTATTGGAACCTTCAAATCCTGATTCGGATGTCGTTTACTCAAAATGTTGACCGTAGTCAAACTTGGCCTTCTAAGCCAACCTTAAGGAACCAAGTGTTCTGATTCCAACCAAACCCTTCCAAATCCCGAACCAACCATTCTCGCAAGTCATAAATAAATAAAAGCAAGTATGGGAAGTCTTATTTAAGGGTACGGGGTTCTAGGAAGTAAGACGACCCTGTCGGGTCGTTACATTCTCCACCTCTTAAACAAACATTCGTCCTTGAACGGGTCTAGAATCATACCTGGAGTGCTGAACAAGTATGGATATCTGATCCGCATGTCCTCCTCGGGCTCCCATGTCACCTCCTCGGCTGGTTTCCCCCTCCACTAGACCTTCATGGCGGAAACCCTCTTAGACCTCAACTGGCGCTCCTGCCTATCAATAATAGCAACTGGTTCCTCCTCGTAGCCTAACCTCTCGTCTAGCTGAATGGTACTGAAGTCTAACACATGAGACAAGTCGGCATGGTACCTCTGGAGCATAGATACGTGAAAAATTTGATGAACACCTGATAAGCTGGGAGGTAGAGCAAGCTCATAAGAAACCTCCCCAACTCGCCTCCACACCTCAAATGGTCCTATAAACCTTCTCAACTTGCTCTTCTTCCCGAACCTCATAATGCCCTTCATCGGCGAGACTTTCAAGAGAACCTTCTCGCCGACCATAAATGATACATCACGCGCCTTCTGATCGGCGTAACTCTTCTGTCTGGACTGTGCCGTGCGAAGCCTCTCCTGAATCAACTTTACCTTTTCTAAGGAATCGTTTACCAAATCGGTACCGTATAACTTAGCCTCGCCATGCTCAAACCACCCGATGGGGGAATGACACTACTGTCCATATAAAGCCTCAAATGGAGCCATCACAAAGCTGGACTGATACCTGTTGTTTTAAGCAAACTCAGCCAAGGGAAAGAACCGATCCCACTGCCCTCAAAAGTCAATCACACATGGCCGGAAGAGAAGCCCCTAGATTCTTGGTAACATGTCCTGCAGGTAGTCCAGCATGTTCATCGTGTCTAAGATCTAGAAATAAGGTAGAAGAAAGGCTGAAACTTGTCTGGGGGAAAAATGGCAAACTCCAAAGTATACTCCACGAGCCATTGCATCAATAGCATTTGTTGACAAACTTTACTCCATGCATTCCCACGTATAATACAAAACAATGATTTTCAGAATAACGAAAAAGATAGCGAACATTGAACATCGATAGAAAACATCGAACAAGGGAAAATATCATGGTTTCTAACACAAAATCAAAACCTAACAAATAAATCCCCCAATTTCACAAACTAAAAATCACAAAATATATCGTATAATACAAACAAAACAGAAGCAAAATAATGGTTTTATCAGAAATATTATCAAAGAAAGAAAATAGAATGAGCAATGAAATAACTTTCAGACTAGGGAAGAAGAAAGCGAAAATCGAACAGTGATAAGAAACATAGAACAGGGTGAAAACCCGATAGCCTACCTCGGAGATTTTGGTATGTTATCCAATAATGGTCCTCCTTCATCGGAAGTTATATTCCTTCATCGGAGCTGGTCAACAAAGGTTGTCAGTATGTTCTAGATTGATGAACAGAGAGAGACGGGTGTTTGAGATTTTAGGGGAGTAGCTAGTTGAAGTCGATGTGCTCTAGGTTGTTTTTATATTTTAGATTTATTAAAATATTAGTCGGGGCCTCTACTTTTGTTTATTAAGAAATACCTAGGAGGGACAGTAAGGAGGGAATACTAAACCGTCCTGATAGCCTTTTATTTCAGAAAACTTTTCCCAGAAACAACCCTATCGCATCGCATTTCAAAACCGTCTCCATATCTTTACTTATGGTAATGGTTACTACACTATTGGAACGGTTATTCTTCAGAAGTGTGCCAGAAGACTTTTGACTCTATTGGGACGGTTAAAACCGTTCCAAAATATGATCTACTGTAACAGTTACAGAATCGTTGCCCAAAAATCATTCCAATAAATTCATTTTCTAGTAGCGTTTTTACTAACCTTCCTTTGTCGGGGGAAGCTGTGTTTCATGCCACACAGATGTAGATAAACGAAATGAGGATCCTCCACTATAGGCTGCCTCCAGATATCAGCTCTTGGTTGGTGAGCTCCACTTCTTCCTAGAGTATTGTCGAGTCAGGGTTTTGTATATATGTTATTTTGGTTGATGGGAATGTCGGGGACGCTTTACCGGCTTATATACTATGTTCATGTTTCTATAGAGGCTTTGCAGACAATATCTTGTCTATAATTTTAGTTATGACATGTCAGTCTATCATGACGGCCTTGTCGGTCCCCATGTATCTGTGTAAATTCTTTATGAGTTGGTTATGCGAGTTAAGTTTTAACGCTTATACTTTTATATATATGTAAATCGATGTGGCCTGTAATGGCCCATGATGAGTCTTATAATAAAGAAGGAAAATGTATGTGGAGCTTAGTTGAGTAGGCACCATGTGCCAGTCGTGGCCCTCCAATTTGGGTCGTCAAAAACATGGTATCTGAGCGGATCTATCGTAGGGTTGTCTGCAAGTCGTATCTAGTAGAGTCTTGTGTATGGGTGTGTTATGCACCACAGTTATAGACACGGGTCTACGGGATATTTAGGATGGGTACTTTTCTTTTTAATCAAGATTGTGCGATAGAGCTGAGTCGTAAGTATTCACTTCTAATCTTCATTTTATTTATGTTCTCAGTGATGCCTATTACTACTAGAAGACAAGCTCCCGTCTCTAGTATGGGTCATAAGGCTATGAAAGTGTTAAAATCAAGTATAAGTTACACTATGGAGTTAGACCCGTCAGAGAACATGGATTCTATTGAGGAGGATATGTCCGACGATCCATATGAGTCATCTTTTCGAGTAGTTTAGATTCCTCCAACAACAGATGGGGTGAGAGGAGTTCCTATCTCACCAAGGCCATTAGTTTCATTATCAGGGCTCATTAATCATGGCATAAGGGGAGTGGTGCAAGGATTGGCACAACCGGGTTCCCCCCAGGCACAAAACTATGTTAGGATATTTACGGAGCCCAGCTCTTCTGAGGTGCTAGATAGTCCACAATCTTGGGAGTCCGTCTATCAGGGTTCATCTTTGTATGAGAAAGAAGAGAAGAGTAGTCAGGAAAAGAGGAGGAAGGTAGACAATAAGAATATGAGGATTCCGCTTCGAAGTGTATCTGATCGAGGCTCTCATATAGGACCGAGGCAGAATGGTAAGAGGTACAGTGATCCCTCCAATTTAAATTTCCTACATTATGAACTCAGGAAGCAACTTATTACTTGTTATATAGGGATGGATGTTATTCTAGTAGCTATAGACTGTGACTGTAAGATATAAAGGAGGGGCCAAAGTAGAAGTAACGGAACCGCAACACTGTTCTAGCAGGCTAAGAAGATATGGTTTTTAGTTCAGTTTACATTGGAGACTCTGGAAAATTTTTCATAAGTCTCTAAGAGTTAATATTCGAGGACGAATGTTTTTAAAGGGGGGAAAGATGTTACATCCGGTACTTTTGTACATTGGATTTTTCATAAGTTAATTGACATAGGTTCAAAGACAATACTATTTTGAGGTTATACGTACTATGCTATTTCAAACAAGTAATAAGTAAAGTCGTGAAGGTGAGAGGGTAAATGAATCAAAGAAAATGAGTTTCGTCGAAGTTTAATATTTTGAGATGAAAACTTGTCCAAGCTATACTGCCCCGTATTTATGGACTAGTGCTATACCACATGACCTTGATAATAAGGCATATGAAGTATATTAGTATTTAAGGTGAAATGTGATCTAGAAATTAATTGTGTGGATAATTGGTTAAATGTTGGTATAAAGTTGGAGAATATGGGTGAACACTCTAGCTAAGAGGAAAGTTGGTATAGCAACATTTACCACTTCGGCTTTTGCCATGGTAATATATTGTATCTGGCGTGAAAGAAACTCAATCAGATTTATCAAAGGGAGATATGAGGCGGATGTGATATGTAGGAAAATTGAAATACACATGCATATACAAGGGAGATCAAAAAGCAAATAGCAGTAAACATTGCAAAGCTTGAATTATAACCCTTAGGCCAACATGATGACTCAAAATTTTGTTTAGAAGTGTAATTAGTATAGTCTAAATTTGTAATTGTAATTAGGAGGCTGATGGTCAGCATGAACCTGGCTTTTTAAAGACAATTTTTGATGAAATGGAAAGTCTGTTTAATCAATAAAAAATGGAGAATATGGAATTAGTTATAAGTGGATAAGTGTAAAAATTGTGTTGTCCGCGTGGAACCATGGCAAATAAAGAAAGATTTGAGTAATATAAAGGAAGAATGCAGTACAAAGGTGAAAGAGATGAGATTGCATTTATTCAGATCCTATAGATATGTTGCGACACCAGAACATTATTCAAGAACGATGCCAGTTGGGGTAGTTAAAGGTACTATATAAGGGTTACGAAAATAAAAGAGAGCACCACTGGGGAGTAATGAAGTGTGAGTTCATAGGAAACCCTACGAGCACAAGGGCATGAAGTAAGTAACTAAGGATAATTATAGGTGGGTAAGAACATCATAAATTTCATCGGGTCTACAATGTAATAAGCTCGGAGCTTTACAATAGTCAGAGGGTCTCCTCTTGGTACTATAACGAAATACTAGCCGAGGAAATAAGGAAGAAGAAATGATCTTGTAACAACAGTCTCACTACAACATTGTACGAACTCCATAAGAAAGTGCACCTATTTTGACTAATCAACAACACGTAAAATCAAATGTAATATTCAAGATCATATGAGTTGCACGAAATTCCAATATGCATGGGCACTAAGATAAGCCAAGTATTCATGCAACAAGTGGAAGAACGACCAAGAAAAGTAATAGCTTACGTTTAAAGACAGCTAAGAAGGCGCATGAGTAATTGTTCGATCTATGACCCAGGGTTAGTTACGTGATGATCACACTTAATATTTTAGAGTATTGTCCATGCAGTATATATGTTGATATTCTTAAAGTTATAGGAGACTCTGATATAAGTTAAAAGAAAGAATTGAGTCCAAGTCACATATAAAGGCTTAAATTGTTAGAATATTATAACCTGAATGTTCCATAGCATCCACAAAAGGCTAAAGTCATAACTAATACCCTGAGTCGTAGATTGGAAGACATCTTAAGCCTATATAAACGCTGAGAGAGAAGAGGAAGCTTGAGAGTTACATCAACAAAGTAAATCATGAGTCGATTATTACACCCATATGATTATAGAAATTGACTTAGAACTTTGCAAAATCACTCATAATAGCAGAAGTACAAAAGAGATAGTCAAATGGCCATATTCTATAACAACTCTACAATAAAGCCAATTAGAAGAGTACCAACCTTGGAGATAATAAAAGATGGCATGGAAATGACAGGATGGCAACAAAGTCGTAATCTAGAATACTGCAGAAATAAGAAGACATGATTTGATATGAGAGACGTCATGTGGTCAGTACTTCAAAGATGGTTGCGGAGTATAAAGTATAACATGGATGAACGACTCTCCAGATTGACCACTCAGGTCAAAAGTGTCTGTTAGTAGTACAAGCTACGATAAAAATAGAAATGTGCGATTTTTTTGCAAAAGTACAACAATTTAAAAGATCAAGAATGTGAGTGAGCTCACATAAAAAGTAAAGTATAAATTCTTACGAGGCCGGGATGAGTCACAATGCTAGAATACGAGGTTGAGATGTTGAATCCCATCCTAAATCACTCGCTCCTTAAGCGGAGTAGAGATATATGTATACTATTATACAAGGTTTGACATAAAGGTTGAATAATAATGTTACAAGTACCAAGATAATAATTAAATTTAAAAAAAGTAAAGCAAGAACTATAATAACTAAGGTGAGGATTGTATTTGGTTTTAAGAGCAGCAGAATAAAAATGCAATGGCCAAGGTCATAGAATAAGAATTCCTAAAGTATGAACTTATTAATAGTCATAAATGACTGGGTATTCCTAAGATGTCGCCAACGAAAGGCGTAATGAGATCCAAAAATAAGGGCAAGCTTAGTCTGAGATATATGGAGTTTTACAGAGTTATTCGACATGTAGGTAGAGTGTTTATGTGCTTGAATTTCCTCTGGAGTTGTCAATCCATTATCCATGATACAAAAGTGCATTGGAGATCCTTCTCGATTTGTCTCACTAGATTTCATTCATATTACAGAGGATCTATTCTATGTGGACATTCTAGTGGCTATACTAGATCAACAGATCCATAAGTTGAGGACAAACATGGTAGCCTCCGTGAAGGTATTATGGACAAACAAGTACATCGAAGAAATGACATGGGGGCTGCAGAGGAGACTCTAGCAAAATTTTTACAAGTCTCTAAGAGTTAACATTCGAGGATGAATGTTCCTAAGGGGTGAAAGATTTTATACCTCGTACCTTCATGTTAGAATGTATCTTAAGTGAATCAATATATAGAAGAGAGTTTAAGTACCTTTACCAAGATAATGATGAGTTAAAATAGGTTTTAAGGAAGTATCATAAGGGTGGGAGACTGATAAGCGTATCAGTGAACATTCGAGGACGAATTTTCCAAAGGGGGGGTATAATGTTGCACCCATGTTTTGGTACCTAAAAAGACGTCTTAAATCAACTGATGTAAGCTCGGAAATGAGATCATCTTTGAAAGCATACATAG
This sequence comes from Nicotiana knightiana, assembly GCA_005239525.1. Classification (NCBI taxonomy): domain Eukaryota; kingdom Viridiplantae; phylum Streptophyta; class Magnoliopsida; order Solanales; family Solanaceae; genus Nicotiana; species Nicotiana knightiana. The sequence goes on along the minus strand of ML377097.1, from coordinate 75,038 downwards.
GATAGCTAATCATGTTACCTTGGAGGTTACAAATATTTAATATTATGAACAACAAGTACCAAGAGGGTTGTAAGGTTTAGAAGCTAAACAAATTGAAGAAATAAGTTCCCCAAAAGTCGACAAGTTGGAGATGTTATAACCCGTACTTTTTGGGTGAGACTAGGGTTCTTAACATGAGAAGAAAGTTATGTTATGAGTTATTTTATCCTTATGATAGTGGTTTTTTTTTTTTTAAGTCAAGCGAGTTCTGGAACAAAAGTTGACAATGGTCATCACAAGTTACGTTCATAAATACGCTGAAAATTAGGTAAAATGTAACTGATCTTTTCTCTCAATATAAAAAGAATTACGGGGTGATGCACCCATGCAATTTAAGATATATGAGTCTAGTTTCCAATGTATTAAATATTTCATCCATATTTCCTTGGAGCGGAGAGATATTCGCGTTTTTGTTAGACTACGCAAGCAGCTCCCTGTGGGACCTACTTAGGTAGTGGTCAACCATCTTCGCTTTGTGAACCATTTAGACAACCATTATTTCTCATGTTTCGACCCAAATTCGTCCCCAAACCCTTCCTAACCCTCCTAAACAGATTCCAAAGGTTTAAGGGTGATTCCAAGGTGATTCTACCATATTTCAACATCAAAAGTTAGTTCTAGCGAAGAACAACACCTCTTTGATGTTGTGTTGTCATTGAGGATTGTTGTAAGCTGTGTTTGGCTGAAATTTCTAGTGGCTGCTACTGGTTTAGATATTAATAATACTCTACTACATGTACTTAAAGTTTTTTGTATGTTGGTTGCATTATTTGAGCAAGATACTACAAGAGAAAACTTGAAATAGTTTGAGATGTTATTGTTCTTAATGGATTGTTTTGGAAAGGTTGAGTCCATGAACTTTAAATGGTTGGAAACCCTGGAAAATGAATTCTTAATTCTGTTGTTTTTGTTAATATATTTTCTACATGTCGAACTTGTTGTTGGTACTGTGAATAAGAAGATAAAGGCCAACATAATAATGGAAAGTTGCACTTCTTGTTGTTGTTAGGTTGTTTGCGTGTGAATTAGGTGATTAGTAGGAGGTTGGAAGTCCTCCAATTTTACTCGGTATTATGCTAATACATGTTGTTATGTTAACTAATGTATGATAATGGGGTTGAAGGACGCTAAAGGGATTCAATACGAGCTTGCTGCTTGTCATGATATGTTGATGACTTATTAGTGAGATATTTTTTCACCCTATTGTTGATGTTGTTCTTATTGTATTTATCTAGTTGTTGGGGTTGGTGTGTTGAGTTGGAGAAACTCAATGTTATTGGGGAGATTCTTCAAAAATTTATATAGACAAGTTACTAACTTAGAAGATTCAAATTAAGTTCCTTCTTAGCATTAATCATAGACCTTGTTGTAAACCTTAGATTTATTTGTATTGTGGACTATTTGGAAAGTATTGAAGAGACAAGGAGATTGAGTTTTGTTATGGCTAAACCTTTCCTTCATTTTGTCATGATTTCATAACTACATGTGTTTAATAACGAGAAATAAAGAGAAGTTTGTATTCCGGAATTTATGTACATTATTCTAGTCTTATAAGTTACGGTATTCTCCCTTATCAGGACTTTATATTCAGTTAAGTATTGTATTCTTTCAATCAAGAGAGCGGAGGGTCTATATATATACAGTATTACAGTATATTAACCACTATTAAGCTATAATCAGGGGGGGGGGGAGGTAGCTATCTATTGGGAAACCTCTAATCTGATGATAAGTTATACCGAGCCTACTATGGCCGAGCACCTATGAGCGAGCCCAGAATTGATGAGATACCAAGCTTATGGCCGAGCGCCTATGAGCAAGCCTACTACAGCTGAGAAGTTTTACTTACTGAGTTGTATAGGGCCAGGAATCTATTTTACTTACTATATTGAGAGAGTTGAGTCAGTATCAACAAGTAAGCATATCTTCAGATCATCTTTGACTCTTAGTTACTTTTAGTTGTTATATTATCAATTCAGTTTCAAGTTTCAGGTATTCTATTTCCTCACGTACTTGACACATCATATCGTAGTTACATACTTTTTGTCGATGACGCTGCATCTCATGCCTGCAGGTCCTGATAGACAGCCGGATAGACCTTCCCAGTAGACACAACCAAATATCAGCATGTTTGGTAAGCTCCACTCCCCCGCAGTTACCAGGTCTAGACTTTGGAGTCCATTTTATATATACAGGTTTGATATGTAGGTCGAGGCCATGTCCCTACCATAATACAATTCAGTTATCTCTAGAGGCTTGTAGACGAGTCTTGTATATTTTGTATATTAGTATTGTGGCCTTGCCAGCCCTATATACATGATCAGTTTTGTATTCCTGGTCGTAGACGTTTATGGCGGCCTCGTCGGTCAACATAGTTGTGTATATGAGGTTTTGGGTATGTTTACCCTTCATATGAGGAAGACATCATTTTCAGATTATTAATAATATGGCTTCATCGGCCTTGATTAGTATTGTCAGCTTGCAGGTACGCCTCATCAACCTAACTTGAGGGTTACCCCTCTAGAGTTCACAGTAATAGAGTGGTACGCTCGGACCAAGTATGGTCTCCCTGTTTGGGGTGTGACATGAACACCCGGTTAATCAAATCCATAAATTATGTTGGGGAATTAATCAAGCTAAATGATATCACCAGAAACTCATAGTGACCTTACCGAGTCCGAAAGGCTGTCTTAGGGCGTCCGATGCCCTAATCCTCAACTGATGGTAGCTAGATCTCAAGTCAGCCTTTGAAATCACCTTGGCACCCTGAAGCTGGGATAATAAGTCATCAATCATCGGCGACGTATACTTGTCATAATAGTGACCTTGTTCAACTACCGATAACCTATACACATCCTCGTCGTTGCATCCTTCTTCTTCACAAACAATACTGGTGCACCCTAAGGCGAGACACTAGGTCTAATGAATCCCTTTTCAAGCAAATCCTCCAACTACTCTTTCAATTGCTTCAACTCAACTGGGGCCATACAATATGGTGGGGTGAAAATGGGCTGAGTGTCCGAAGCTAAGTCAATGCAGAAGTCGATATCTTTGTCGGGTGGCATCCCCGACAAATCTGTAGGAGACACCTCTAGAAACTCGCGCACAACTAGTACCGAATCCATGAAAGGAACCTCCACGCTAGGATCACGGATATAGGTCAAATATGTCAGACAGCCCTTCTCGATTATACATCGAGCCTTCATATATAATACTGGTGCATTGATGCGAGGCTAGAATTCATGGTTTAATATGTTATATGCCTTACATTTTATGTGCGTTAATGATAAAAACACACTTTTTATGTTCTTAATGGAGTTTATTTCATGTGTAGGTGAAGTGGAGACGGAATAGGAGCTAAAGGGATGCAAATACGTCGAAAATACGCTTACGGGTCGAAGAGGAAACACCCTGGCGATAGCCGGGCGTTTGGACCCTAAATCCAGGCAGCCCCTAGCATTAGGGGGGCGTTTGGCCCCTAAAGCTAGGAAGCCCCTGGCATTAGGGGGGCGTTAGAGCCCAAACACCAGGCCTGCCCTGGCCTTAAGGGGGCGTTTGGGGGTCCCAAATTCGGTCAATTCTGAGTTTTGACGAGTTTAAGTATTTCTCGGTTGGAATAGAAGTCTCCTACATGTTTAGGGTTCATCCTAAACATATAAATAGACCCCAACTTGAAGAGGGATTGGAAAGATTCGAAGGATTCGAAGAGAGGAAACCATTGAAGTGACAAAACATTGATTTTTACATCTTTTATTCATTACTTTGTAGTTCAATTATGCAATTTATTTTGGGTTTGATTCTTATGAACATGTCTAGCTAACTTCTTTAATCTAGGGTTTTGGTAGAACCCGTTGGGGATAAACTTATTGTGTTATTAATATAGTTTTGATTGGTTGATTTATCTCTATTTGTTCAACTACGTTCTTGTTGTAGTTGATTGAAAGGGCCCTCAATTAGCTGTTCCTATTTATTATGTATCTACTTGAGAGAGAGTGCATATTTAGGTAGTTGTTTGAACAACATCACTCCCGGAGTATAGACGAAAGTCATAACCGAGGGTTTAGAGGTTGGATTAGAGATAACGATACCTCGGGTGCAATCTAAAGTGAACTGTAATGCAATCTAGCTAGCGTAACTTGAGAGAGTGCGTCTAGTAAATTATCATAATTACTTGAGAGAGATTTATGGTAGATAGAGTGTTCATGATTGATAGAGACAACTAATCAAGCTATAAGAAGGATCCGAGAAGTAAGTTCACCAACGGGGGAATTCATAACCTTAGACCTTTATCATCATTATTTACAACACATTGTTAGTAATTGCTAGTTATTATTATTGTCAGTATAATTAGTAAAACATCACCAATTTATATTAAAAAGTCTAGAGACAATTGATTAAGTAAAAGTTGCGTATTCTAAAGACTTGATTGATACGTAAATTCCCTGTGGGATCGATTCTGGGCATAATACCACGGATTACATTTGCAACGCCCGTTTAGTCTTTTATTAGACATAGTTGAGCGTGATCATGCATCTCGATGGCAAACTGAATCAATACATGTGATGACCAAATCAGATGACTTTGCCTCTACTCTAGCAGGAAATGCTTAAAAATGGGACTAATCCCCATACTCAGACCTCCATCTCTTGGACGACTAGCCTTTACCTCTAATGGCTTGACCACCACCTCGGGTTGCCTGATCCCCGCATCTACCTCTCTGAGAAGGTGGTGGAGAAATGGGTGCCGGAACCATGGCATGAGTACCTTCATGTGGCATGCTACGCTGTGATCTAGGGAAAAACCTCGTGACGTGCCTTGGGTATCCACAAGTATAATAAGTGTATTGCTGCTGTGACTATTGACCCACGAACTGACCATGTCGACCTGAATAACCACCCTGATAACTTTGAATCAGAGGTGCACTGACCAGAGATGAAGGTGCGTTGTAGGATAGCTACTCAAGATGAGACCACGACTACCCGAAGCACCGTAAGATACCTGAAGCGCTGACTAAATCATTCTAGGAGGATGGCCTCTACCAAATGAACCCTTGCTTGTAGACGAGGCACCACCAAGAACACAAAAGTGATGAGGCCTCTTCTTAGATGCCGTCTCTACCCTGACCTCGAATCCTCTCAATCCGCCTAGCAATATCTACAAATCGATTAAAGTAAATATCATCCTCAGTCTCTCTAGCTATCTATATCCTGATACAAAAAGTAAGGCCATCTATGAATCTCCTTAACGTCTTCCTCTCAGTAGGGATCAAGATAACTACATGGAGAGTTAAATCCACGAATATGGTCTCGTAGTGGGTAACAATCATGATAACCTACCAGAGGAACTCAAACTAGTTGTGGTAGTCCTCTCTCAAAGTAAAAGGGATGAAATTCTCCAAGAATAGGTGTGAGAACTGATCCCAAGTGAGTGGAGATGATCCTGATGGTCTGCCTCGAACATAGTCCTACCACCACCTCTTGGTTGAGCCGTACATCTGAAATACCACAAAATCAACTCCATTAGACTCTACTATACCAATGTTGCACAGTACCTCAGGGAAACGGTCTATGAAATCCGGTGTGTCCTCAGAAAGATTACCACTAAATCGAATAGGAATTAACTTAGTTAACTATCTAACATATTCTACCCCTCAAAAGACATCACAAGCCTCGCTCCGGACTGTTTAGGAACAATAGACTGAACTACTCCGACAGATAAAACTGTTGGAGTTTGATATCCGTGAGCCATATGATCTAGTGTGTGATTAGCGGGATTCTAGGCTCCTCCCACATCCCGAGAGACAGTAGGTGCCACCTAAAATGCACCAGTATTGGGGTAGCAATAAACCCCTCTAGAACCTGAGCTGGTCCAACTGGCACGGTCTGAACATGGATCTCCTCCTCCTAGTCAATATGAGGCTCTGCAATAGGTGATGTTTCACGTGCAGCCCCAACCTCTACCTCTGCCACGGCCTCAACCTCTACCCTTGCAAGTAGCAACAACCTGGGGCTCCAGCTCCTGACCTATCGTGGATAACGTGCATGTATGTAACGACCCGACCGGTCCATTTCCCAATCCTTGTTTTCCCAGTTACAGTTTGCCAGAGTGGTCGATGTATTTTCGGGGATGTTTTATAATGAATTGGGACACTTAGTCCCACGGTTGGAAGACTAAGTTGAATGAGTTGACCGAATGTTTACTTATGTGTAAATGGCTCCGGGATGGAGATTTGACGATTCTGAGAGCTCTGTAGGGTCATTTTAGACTTAGTATTGTGCCTGGATAGTGATTTGGAGGTCTGGAGATGATTTTGTCTTGACATAGCGAAATATGGAAAACATATAAGTTTGGAGAGTTAAGAAGTTTGATCGAGAATTCACTTTGTGTTTACTGGTCCTCGAATTTTTGTTCCCAAAATTGGAATAGGTATGTTGTGTCAAATATGACATGTATGAAAAATTTGAGGTCAATCGGAGTTGATTTGATAGGTTTTGGCATCGATCGTAGAAGTTGGAATTCATTAGTTTTCATTAGGCTTGAATTGGGGTGAGATTAGTATTTTTGATGTTGTTTGATGTGATTTGAGGCCTTGAATAAGTTTTTATTGTGTTTTAGGACTTATTGGTATGTTTGGCTGAGGTCCCGAGGGTCGCGAGAGTGATTCGAATTGAAATCAGATTGGATTTTGGAATTTTGGAGGGGCTGGTGTGATCAGATCTGGTGTAACCGCACCTATGAGGGTTAGGTCGTAGGTGCAAAGCCGCAAAAGCAGCTAAGGGGGTCACAAGTGTGGTCCAACATTTGTTGGGCAGTGGTCGCAGGTATGAAGGATTTTTCCGCAAATGCGGCAAAGTGCCCGTAAATGCGGATTTTGAAAGGCAAGGCTAGGTCAACAGAAGCGGAAGTTTTCTCGCATAAGAGGAAGTTTTCTTGCAGAAGTGCACTCGTAGATGTGGCCTTGAGATCGCAGGTGCGCGAGTTCGGGCGTCCAGCATTTGTCCTCGGAAGTGAAATTTAACCGCAGAAGTTGTATCGTAGGAGCGGAGAAGTAGGGCGCATGTGAGAGACGTCTGGACCGAATTTAATTCAAATGGTTTGAGGCTTTTTCTCATCTTTAAACTTTTGAAGCTCGGTTGGAGGCAACTTTTGAGAGGGGATTTTTCATGACCCAAACCGATGGGCCGCGACGGGCACTCGATACCTTACTCGACTGAGTACCAATGTAACGTATATTTCTTACTACTTATCATATACACGTGACATATGGGCCTAATAGGCCAACATAATCATTTACAAACTCAAAACATAGGCCGACAAGTCCGTACAATATTTCACGTATACGACATATGTCTACAAGCCTCTAAGAGTACATAAATGTCATAAAGGTCAGGATAGAGTCCCGCCATACCAAACAATACCCGTCTAAATCATACTAACCAAACAAGTGACCCCGAAACAAATGGAGCGCACCAACATCTTCCGCTGAGCTGATAGCCTACTTGGAGGGCTCTCGACCTGTCTATCGGGACCTGCGGGCACGAAACGCATCGTCCCCAAGCAAAAGGGTCGTCAGTACGAATAATGTACTGAGTATATAAGGCACATAAATAAATACATAAGAGACATGGAAGCGATATAGAGTAATTGACTCAACCTATATGTATGGATAACTCTGTAAATAATAAATCACTTTTAGCATCATGCATATGTGTATGAATGTCATGTCGTGCATAGGTATATGTTTCATAACATCATCAGCCTCTGAGGGAATCCCATCATATCATATCGGCCACTGTGGGCAAAATCATCATCGTATGCCAGCTGATCAGGTGGTGGTGCGTATATAACGTAATAACCTTTCTCATATCCCATATACATATATATACATACATATATACGCGTATATAATGCCGTTTGAATATACATACATATATACGCGTATATAACGCCGTTTGAATCATATTTCAGCCACAGTGGGCAACATCATGATCATGTACCAGCTGATCAGGTGGTGGTGCGTATATAACGCCGTAACCGTTTCCCATATCTCTTATAGATATATTTACATATATACGCATATATAACGCCATCTGGTCATAGGTCAATGCACATGTATGAAATGCATGAAAAGTACGTAGTAATCTCAATATTCCTCCCGGATAAACTTTTCTAACTGCGTATTATCCTGAGACCAATGAACAAAAACTAATAATAATTCTTATAGGGAATCAAGAATATAGACACCCCTACTATTTCTATGAATAGAGTAATTTATAGAAACTGTGTATTTTCTCGTTTCTTCAGTATAATTTGGACCATGCCAAAAGAAATAAGGGATAGCCTTAACATACCTGGAGTAGGGAAAACTCTGTATAATATTCTTGTAGAAGATTGCACCGTACCCATTTAGAACCGCAAAATTTTACATTGCTAGTGTGTAAATAATTCTCATTGGAATTGTTGAAACTTGTAGGAATTCTATTGTTCTGTTGTAGTATTCCCTTGTAGGAATTTGTGTAGAATTTGTAGGAATCCTTATAAGAACTCACGTTAGTATTTGGAAAACTCACATCTGGTTCTTGGTATTGAAAAAGCTAGAAGGAGATGTCTTTTTTAAAGAATTTGTAGGAATCTTTATAAGAACTCACGTATGTACTTGGAAAACTCACATCTGATTCATTGTATTGAAAAATATTGAAGTAGATATCTTTTGTATATTATGTTAAGTTGCCACCTATTTAAAATGGAATATGAGTCATACTTCCATCAAATCTTGGATACCACGTTTGGAGATATAAGACTTATCCAAATATTTGGATTAATTACCGACTAATCATTTGATTAACTTGTTAACCTCCCATTAACTAATTACCCACATAATTATGAATTATCTCAAATTACTTAAAATACTACCCGCTTTTAACATACCTTATTTACCTACTATCATGGCCATGTGGTACCTTGTATGGTACTAGTCCATGAATACCAGGTATTTTAGCTCGGACCGTATTTTATTCCAAAATGCCAAACCTCGACGACACTCATTTTTTATCGCTTTGCTTTCCCTCTCACATTCACAAATTTACTTATCCCTTTTTTGAAATAGCGTGATACTTATAAATCCAAAATAAATGTCATTCCCGAACTTACGTCAATTTACTTGTGGCGTACTTCCACGTACGAAAACATGAGGTGTAACATCATTCCCCCCTTTGGAACATTTGTCCTCGAATGTTGACTAATGCTCCTATCATTCTCTTAATTGATATCTTCTAAATACTTTAGAACTTTCCTTGCCATCTAGGCAAATGTTCTGTGAATAAGTCCAAAGTCTAGGGCATCCCTCCTTAGGCCTCCTTCTCACACCACAACTTGTAGTCGGAATCCTTCCAATATCGTAACTATTACTACCTTTCATCATGCAGCCTGTCTACTTTTAATCTTGTAAGTGTGTCCAATCTCTAGGCTTCACATGTAGAGCTTGATAAGATGTCCCTTTGGGCATTTATGAGTATACTGAAGTTCTTCGCTCGGTACTTGGTTGAATTAACGAATATTGTTATATCTCATCGCATAGGTCCGTTTAACCATCCGTATGAATTTAATTCCATAACTCTTACTTTAGTTTATCGTTGTTGAGGTCTGCTACCAAATCCCAGCTTACTCTCGTTGTTCATTCAATATGTATAAATTTAAGTCCTTTAATGCTTTCTCGTTACTGCTCATCTTTAGAATTACGGTCCAATATCATCTCATACTTTGTGACTTTTGTCCATCTATTGTTGATTCACCTTAATATTGATCTACAATATATCACTGATAACTTGAAACTTCTTACGTAATACTTTTCTTCTAGGGCTTACGTTACCTCAAGGAATATCCGAAGTGATTCCCCTAATCGTATTTCATAGTGTCTCAATGTGATTCACCTTATGTGGGTACTTTACTCCTGTCCAATTCATAAGATCCGTTTCTTTTCTTCGTTGAATCATTACTCAATCGAAAGCCCAAACGTCATGTTTTATCTGTCACAATTACACCCTTATTCTATTACTAGGGTGGAACTCTAAATGCTATTAGTCTTAGACTCCTTTGAGGTCATTCAGGCTATAGTGAACTTTGTATAACTTAGAGAAATGTTCTGATCTTCTGGTATTCATGGGCTTAATTCTAAAGACTTATCCATTCTCGTCACTTTTTCACTTGCCTTTCCTCATCCTTACTTATGTTTTCTTAAAACTTTGTCAATCTACCATTAGCTTGCGACCTATACATATCCATTTATAAACTTTTCTTTAACTTGCTTTCACCATAGATTTCCTTATGTTATTCTGGAACGTCAAGCAAGACATCACATCATCTCCAACTTTTCTCTATTCTCTTAACTAGATCTCTCAGTATTTAGAAATCATAGAGTGGAAGACATGCCGATATCATTCTCGGTTATTGGATCCCTGTGCTTATAGCCTTTTATCCAAAATATGGACTATTCACGATCTTCTGCCTTTGAGTATCTCGTACGTTGTTCACCTTTACCTTACTTACCTTAAAATCTCGCATCGTATCTTCTATCTCTTTTGTGACCTCCCGTCCACCTAGGTGTAATTCACGTCTATAACTTGAATCTCTTATTAATATATTCACACCTCTGGTATATACACAATCCGGTGGGAGCTTCGTACTAACTTTATATAAGGCTGGTACCACTTCTAACTAGCTTCCTTGTAGAGCCATTATAGATTATGGTTGTTGGGTTATTTCTCTTGGACATCTGATATTAAGAGTGATTCTGTCATGTTCTCCAGCACAACTTCTATAATTTTTCTAGGTCCAATAATCAGACTCCTGATTTACTTAGGTGGTGTAATTCTTTAGTTTCCTCTTCCTTCTAATCAGCCCTTACATAGGCTTAAGCTATCTTCCGGTCTGTGGCTCAGGGTATCAGTTATTACCTTAGCCTTTCATGGGTGTTATGGAATATTCATGATACAATCTTCTAACGATTCAATCCTTTGTCTAAACCCTGGGCTCAATTCTTTCTTTTAACTTATACCGGAGTCTTCTATGGGCGTATGATTGTCAACAAATATGCTGCCCGGGTAATTCTCCAAAATCTTGAGTGTATCCATAATGTACTAACTCTGGATCATTAATCAAATAATTCTTTCGTTCCATCTTAGCGTTCTTTCAACGCAAGCTATTACTTTTCTTGGTCTTTCTACCCTTGCATTCATACTTAGCTTATCTTAGTGCCCACACTTGCCAGAGTTTTCATACAACTTATCTAATCTCGAATAGTACTTTTAATTCTTACTTCCCGTTCATTAGCCACGATAGGTTCCACTTTCCCTTGGAATGCTTACAATGTTGTTGCGATATTGTTGTTATACGACCATTTCTTCTTTAGGATTTTGTGCTTAGGTTGAAGCCTTCTTTCCTATCTCCTCAGCTAGTCTTTCGTTGTAGTACTTAGGGAGAACCCTTGAATCTTGTAAAGTTGTGAGCTTATTACAGACCTTTTTTATGTCGTTACTTGCCTATAATCATCCATAGTTGCTTACTTCCATACCCTTGTGCTTGTATTGTTGCTTCTGAACTGATATTTTGATTGCCTTTCCAGTGGCACTTTCTTTTATCCCCACAACATTCATATGTCTCTTTAACTACCCCGACTCTTATTTGAATACATCTCAAGTATTATAATGATATTCTTCGAGGTTGAACTCTCCACGATGGGTTCTACTATGTTTATCTCACACGATCTGATGATTCGTCTGTAACCTCCTGCTTAGCCATAATTGGGATCTTCCTGACGAATTACTAACTACTCGTTGGCCCGTTCTCATATCAATATTCCTCGTAATCTTTATCGGGTTACTTCCTTTGTCTTAACTTACGTCTCGCACTGGCTCCTTATTTATTAATAACAGCTCGGGAAGGAACCTTTACTTCCTCTCCTTGATGTCGTGCTTGCACAATATTCTTGAATCGTAGAGTATTTGTAACATTTGGATAAGTTCCATCTCATTCCTCTTTCATTTATCACATTCTTCCTTTACCATTCCAAAGTCACTAGAACCACTTAATTCTTGCCTAATGCCACATTACCCCATATTCCCCCTTTAAGGATGTACTAAAAACTAAAGCCATGAGGATCTACCTATATATACTTTACCTCTTCATCTTTGTCATCGTTTCTTAAAATCAATGATCCGTACTCGCCTTGCGGAAATTCTTCTGTACCAAGGATGACAAATTCCCTTACTCGTGAGGGTGACACTTAGCGTAACTGGCACATACAGTCTCTTAAGCTTAACTTTGCTCACATTGCTTGCTCTAGGGAAGCGTCTCCCCGAATGACTATTCTCTGTATTCATCGTGAATTTTCTTCTGTGGTCCCTTCTATTACCGCTGGAACGAAATCTGAAATTCCCATGAGGTCGAGTACTTCCCAATCATTCAGTCCCTAACTCATATTTAGTTTATCTTATTTTCCAGTCCATACTGATTTCTGTTACTCTGGGGATTAACTCTCCTCTCTGGTAGTCGCGTTGGAGTTACGGACTTATTTCTCGAAATGAGGATATAACCTTATGGCCTATACTCTTTCGTTGTCTTAAGGCCCATCACCTTTCGTCTCTTACTTCATTTGACTATAGGTTCTGTAACACTCTACCATTTTCATCCACGTATCATACTTTATTCATAATGCTTCCTTATCTCTCTTTTCATTACTCTGCTAATATTTCTGCATATCCCTTTTCTTGTGAAAACTTCAATACGAGATTCTTTCACTTTTAGCTTCCCTTTGATTCATCCTATGGCTCTTTGGATTGCTCAACATCCTCGCTCTACTAAGGATGAGAGCCACACTTAAGGTAATATTTATCCCATCCAGGCATTCGGTGCCTATCTTCTGAATGCTACTATTCACATCTAATCATAATATTCTAGGGTGCACCATCTGGGTGTCTCACAAGAAAATCTATTGGCACATTTGTAATACCCTTCGGAAATGCTGACAAAAGCAAACAATCCATTCACTATTTTGGGCCACTCTAACCCCATCCGGATCGTGATATCCTATCCTCTTCTTAATCTACACCTGTTAGCCCCCATAGGGCATAACTGAAATGGGTCTGACCAATTGTACATACCCCTGCTACTGTTGAATATAACTCAAAAAGCTCATGTTCCTGTGCCGTAATTATAACCGCTGTTAAACTTCATTAACTGGGTACCTCGTACCCTTTTCATCTTGCTCTTTTTACTTCTTGAAACTTGTATTTATATTCTTAATCTCTCATTGTCTTTCACAATAGAGGTGGATAGGCATTCTTGCCTTAAGGCTCCTTATTAAGAGACTTGCACCTTTCAGTACGCACATGATCTGCTGAAGACCTCATACTTACTTATCGTAAGCATGATACAAAGTCCAGTTCCTCTAATTCAACACCTCCACAACTATATCTCTTATCGATCATCTTTCTGAATGTAGGCATCATCTTATTACGAATAAAAATAGAATTTCGGAATTTGAATTCCTATAAGTGAGATCTACCACACGATCTAGAGTAAGAAGAAAGAGTGACAATCCTAAATGCTCTGTAGCCAACTGCTTATAAGTGTGGTGCACGACACACCAATAAACAAGACTCTACTACACACGGCTTGTAGACTCCCTAGGACAGAACTGCTCTGATACCACTTTTGTCACGACCCAAACTGATGAGCCGTGATGGGCACTCGATACCTTACTCGACCGAGCACCAACGTAACGTATATTTCTTATTACATTATCATATACACATGACATACGGGCCTAATAGGCCAACAAAATCATTTACAAACTCAAAACATAGGCCGACAAGGACGTACAATCTTTCACGTATACGACATATGTCTACAAGCCTCTAAGAGTCCATAAATGTCATAAAGGCTGGGATAGATTCCCGCCATACCAAACAATACCCGTCTAAATCATACTAACCAAACAAGCGACTCGGAAGCAAATGGAGAGCAACAACATCTTTCGCTGAGCTGATAGTCTACTTAGAGGGCTCTCGACCTATCTATCGAGACCTGCGGGAATGAAATGCAACGTCCCCAGGCAAAAGGGACGTCAGTACGAATAATGTACTGAGTATGTAAGGCGCATAAATAAATACATAAGAGACATGGAAGAGATATAGAGTAATTGACTCAACCTATATGTCTGGATAACTCTGTAAATAATAAATCACTTTTAGCATCATGCATATGCGTATGAATGTCATGTTGTGCATAGGTATATGTTTCATAACATCAGCAGCCTCTGAGGGCATCCCATTATATCATATCGGCCACTATGGGTAAAATCATCATCGTATACCAGCTGATCAGGTGGTGGTGCATACATAACGCCATAACCTTTCCCATATCCCATATCCCATATACATATATATACATACATATAGACGCGTATATAATACCGTTTGAATATACATACATATATACGCATATATAACGCCGTTTGAATCATATTTCAGCCACTATGGGCAACATCATCATTATATACTAGCCGATCAGGTGGTGGTGCGGATATAACACCGTAACCTTTTCCCATATCCCCTATACTTATATTTACATATATACACGTATATAACGCCATCTGGTCATGGGTCAATGCACATGTATGAAATGCATAAAAAGTACATAATAATCTCAATACTCCTTCTGGATAAACTTTTCCAACTGCGTATTATCCTGAGACCCATGAACAGAAAATAATAATAATTCTCATGGGGAATCAAGAATATAGACACCCCTACTATTTCTATGAATAGAGTAATTTATAGAAACTGTGTATTTTCTCGTTTCTTCAGTATAATTTGGACCATGCCAAAAGAAAGAAGGGATAGCCTTAACATACCTGGAGTAGGGAAAACCCTGTATAATATTCTTGTAGAAGATTGCACCGTACCTATTTAGAACCACAAAATTTTACGTTGCTAGTGTGTAAACAATTGTCGTTGGAATTGTTGAAACTTGTAGGAATTCTAGTGTTCTGTTGTAGTATTCTTTTGTAGGAATTTGTAGGAATCCTTATAAGAACTCACGTTAGTATTTGGAAAACTCACATCTGGTTCTTGGTATTGAAAAAGCTAGAAGGAGATGTCTTTTGTAAAGAATTTGTAGGAATCTTATAAGAACTCACGTAAGTACTTGGAAAACTCAGATCTGATTCATTGTATTGAAAAATCTAGAAGTAGATGTCTTTTGTATATTACATGTTAAGTTGGCACCTATTTAAAATGGAATATGAGTCATACTTCCATCAAATCTTGGATACCACGTTTGGAGATATAAGACTTTTCCAAATATTTGGATTAGTTACCCACTAATCATTTGATTAATTTGTTAATCTCCCATTAACCAATTACCCATATAATTATGAATTGTCTCAAATTACTTAAAATACTACCCACTTTTAACATACCTTATTTACCTTACTATCATGGCCATGTGGTACCTTATATGGTACTAGTCCATAAATACCGGGTATTTTAGATCAGGCCGTATTTTATTCCAAAATGCCAAACCACGACGACACTCAATTTTTATCGATTTGCTTACCCTCTCACATTCACAAATTTACTTATCCCTTTTTTGAAATAGCGTGATACTTATAAATCCAAAATAAATCTCACTCCCGAACTTACGTCAGTTTACTTGTGGCGTACTTCCACGTACGAAAACAAGGGGTGTAATCGGTTTCACGAGATTTCTTTAGGTAAGCCATTTTTAATCATTTTTAGTCCTTAATATTGAATGCCCATTGAATCTTCCACTAAGTTTATGTGTTTTTGATGTGGAAGTTTTGGGAGTTTTGGTCTAGGGATTGGAGAGTAATTATATGGGATTTGAGTGGCGATTTGGTGTCATATTCGAGTAATTTTGGTTTGGTCGGACTCGTAGTTGAATGAGTGTTCGGATTTTGTAACGTTTGTTAGATTTTGAGATGTGGGTCCAACGTTGACTTTTCGAGTTGAATTTTTGACTCTTGATTAAGAACATAGCTTTATCATATGGAATTGATTTCTATAGCTTGTGTTGATTGTATCGAGTTGTTTGTGGCTAGATTCGAGGCGTTCGGGGCTGATTCACGAGGTAGGGGATAATTGGAGTAGAGATCTTTTACGGTTTAAGGTAAATAACACTTTTAAACTTGGTTATGAGGGTATGAATCCCAGAATTTCGTGTTATATGATCGGTGCTGAGGTGACGCACATGCTAGGTGATGGGCATGTGGTCTTACACCGTAGTAATTATGACTTAGTCGATTTCGTGGGACTGTGTAGTCATCTTATTTGAATATTATTACTGTACTCTATGTGTTAGAGCACTTGAGATGTGATTTATATTAGAAATCATGTTTAGGTTATGTGCTAGTACTATTGGGACCCACAAAGGTTGTTCTTTTGATGTTGAGTTTGTTTAATTTGCACTTATGCACTCAAGCGAATTCATCATTGCATATCATATCTCAATCTTTGTCACCATTTATTATCACATCATGTATCATTGATTTGGGATGCTTGGCATGAGTTTTGTGAGCCCGAGAGACTGGAGATATTGATGACTAAGTGAGGCTGAGGGAATGTTTGTGAGTGATAATAATGGGATCAAGTTGCATGCCGCAGCGGGTATTATTGACTCATGATGGGATCAGGTTACACGACGTAGAAGATATTATTTACTCATAATGGGATCGAGTTGCACGCCATAGCGGGTTTTATTACGATTGGGCAGGATCCTCCCCTCTGGAGTCTAACATACCAGTAGTGAGTGTAGGTACCGTACAGTGCTGAGTGACTGAATGTGATGAGCGAAAATTGAGACAATCAGGTTGAGTACTCTGAGAGTGTGAGTACGTGAGGTTTTATTTATGTTGTATCACATGGGATATGCGCATCGGCATGTAGATATATAGATGTAATATTCATCATATCAGTTATACATGGCATATTTTATATGTATTGAGCGTAACTGTTAAACCTGGAAGCATGTCTATATTCTTGTACTGTGTACTAACAGATTATTAGTTTCTTTGAGATATTATTGTCATATTTCCTATCATTTCTGTACTGTTAAACTCTATATTTGGACTATATTGGTTGAGCTCGTCACCGCTTTCAGCCCAAAGATTAGTCTTGTTACTTATTGAGTTGGGTGTACTCATACTATAGTGTGCACTTCATGTATAGATCTAGGTACTTGTGGGCATGGAGGTTACTAGAGTTTGAGCTTATTCAGTTTAAATAATATCGAGGTAGCCGCCTTGGGGTCTGCAGACCTTGACTCTCCTCTTTAATCTCTTAGTTTCATTATATTGTTCTACCTTCCTAGACAATGTTTCAGTTGTCAGACCATGTTATTGTATAGATGCTCATGTAATCAGTAACACCCCAATTTTAGGAAATTATGTATTAAGTTATGTTGTTTTCATTCAATATTTAGGAGATTATTCTCTTGAACGTATATTACTATGTTTTCCAAATTAAAGATGCTTGGTTTTATTCTTAATGTCTCTTTGTGTAGTCTTGTGATAGGCGCTATCACGACATGTGAGATTTCGGTCGTGACATGTTGGTATTAGAGCCAAGGTTACATAGGTTTCCCGAGTCATAAGTAGGTTCAATATTTAGTATCAATCAGAGACATCTGTACTTATCTTCGAGAGGCTGCCGGACCCTTAGGAGAACTTCACATTCTTGTATTCTTATCATGCAAATTTTGTGATTCATGGAACTAAAATTCTATTAAACTATTCTCTCACGGATGGTGAAGGAACGGGCTATCATATAGGGCGGAAAGGCACCAGTACCACCAGCTTGGGCCACGACAGGCCGAGGCCGCGGTAGAGGTTGAGGCCGTGATAGAGGCTGAGGCCACGGTAGAGTCCGAAGTGCAGCTCGTACAAAACCTAGATATTGACTGTGTGCACTAGCCTTGCTCAGACGATTTTAATTCAGTCCGCACCAACAACTTCTCAAGCCAGGGGAGGTGCTCAAACTCCCGCCGCCCGTACTCTAGAGCAGGTGATGCAGGAACTTCAGACATCGCGGGTACTACCAGCCCAGCCGATTGTAGTTGTTCAGGCCCAGGTGGGTCCTATTATGGGTGATGAGGTGCATAAGAGACTAGAGAAGTTTGGGAGGCTAAAGCCTCCATCTTGCAGTGGGGCATAGTCAAAGGATGCTCAAGACTTTTTGGATAGGTGGCAGCGGATTCTTTGCACGACGAGTATTCTGGAGACAATTGAGGTCTCATTTACTACTTTTGGGATGATGTGGTCAGCCTTCAAATTGTGGGAGACCTATGAGCGGAGCAGGAAAGTCGGTGCAGCACCATTTCCATGGCACGAGTTCTACATTCTCTTCTTAGAGAATTTTGTGCCACCGACCCATAGGGAAGAGTTGCTTAGGTAGTTTGAGCAGATACTTCAGGAGGGAACTTATGTGACCCAGTACGAGATGAGATTTTCAGATTTTGCTCGTCACGTGGTCTGGTTGTTTCAACATAGAGGGAGAGGATTAGGAGGTTCCTTGACGGCCTCAACTATGGACTCCTCTTTGTTGTGACTCGAGAGAATGTATCAAGTGCTATGTTCGACAAGGTGGTTGATATTCTTAGAGGCTAGAGCTGGTTCATAGTTGGGAGCGTGAGGAGAGCGCGGCCAAGAGAGCTCGTGGTTTGGGTGATTTCACCGATTTTTTTCCAGGGGTCAGTCCAATCAGAGCAAGGGTCGTCCTTATAGGCCCACTCAGATGGCTTATCCGGTTAATCGTGGTGCATTAGCCATCCATGGTTCAGGATTCATCTGTGCTAGGCCCCTATAGTACTTATTTTAGTTCTCGGGGTCCATTTTAGTACTTGCCGCCATTAACAGAACGGGGTTTCTTTGAGTGTGGTTAGCTTGGTCATATGAAGAGGCATTGTCCCCTCCTTTTGGTAGGTCCAGTTCAACAGAGGAGTTAGGCGGAAACTTTTGCACCAGTTACTTCACCACCCGCTCAGTCAGTTCGGGTTGGGGCTCAGGCAGCTAGAGGTCGCCCTAGAGGGGGAGGCCGATCAGGTGGCGGTCAGGCTTGATTCTATGTCGTTCATGCAAGGCCAGAGGCTGTTTCTTAAGACACAATGATAACATGTATTGTCTCAGTATGCCACATGGATGCTTCTATATTATTTGACCCTGGTTCCACTTATTCGTATGTATCATCGTATTTTTCTCATTAATTTGACCGTGTGTATCAGTCACGTGTGGTGACTATTTGGGGATTGGAGACTAGAGTCGATCTCTTATTGGTTAGTATGGTTGATTTCGATGTGATTTTGGGTATGTATTGGTTGTCTCCATGTCATGCTATTCTGGATTGTAACGCTAAGACCATGATGTTGACGAAGCCGGGGTTGCCGAGGATCGAGTGGAGAGGTTCTCTAGATTATGTTCCCATTAGGATGATCTCTTATCTGAAGGCCTAACAGATGGTTGGAAAGGGGTGTCTTTCATACTTGCCCTTTGTAAGGGATGTTGGTGGTGATACTCCTACTATTGATTCTGTTCCGGTAGAGCGAGACATTTCGGAAGTGTTTCCTTCACACCTGTCGCGCATGCCACCCGGCATGGATATTGATTTTGGTATTGATTGGTGCCGGGAACTCAATCCATTTCTATTCTTCCGAGTTGTATGGCACCAACAGATTTGAAGGAATTGAAAGAGTAGCTTCAGGAGCTTCTTGATAAGGGGTTCATTAGGCCTAGTGTGTCGCCTTGGGGTACACCAGTTTTGTTTTTGAAAAAAAAGTATGGTACTATGCAGATGTGCATCGATTATAGGCATTTGAACAAAGTTACAATTGTATACGGCCTAAATCGGAGAGCCCGATTTTGAGACCCTTATGGTACCCCATGACTGACCTCGAGGAGCTCGAAATGGAATTCATTGTTCGATCCCAAGGTGTATCCCTCGAGGAAGCACATCGAAGGCTCATTAAGCTCGACCCCGGTGCAGTATAAATAGGTGACCATCGTGGAAAGGCGGGAAATTCCCAAGGGCACGTGGCTAGAGCTGACCAAGTCTGCAAGAGTGGTACAAGTCTGTACCAAGCCATTAAATAGTTGTACCAGCTGTATTTCTTTGTTAGAATGACACATGCACTATGTTGGGATTCCCCTTCCTATATAAAAGGGATCCTGGTCATTTTTTGAGGACCATGAATATTGAATACAACAAGAACATTCTCTGCCTTCTTAACATACTCAACATTGGTTCTACGGATTTATTGCCTTTCATTTATCGTGTTCATTAATTGTTCTTCATTTATTGCTCATCATTGATCATAAAATGCTATCCTCGAGGCCCTCCATACTATTATTCCTCCATCGGCGTCCTCTGTTAGGCATTATAGTTCGATCTCGAGGCCCTACCTCGGCCAGCTCAAGACCCTGTTCTATAACAACTTGGTTTGCATATCACTATTTTCCTTTACTTTTACCTTATTCTCCTAGCTCATACTTAGCATCTATTGCCTCATAACTAGTATTAAAATAAATCACATATTTTTAGAACCACAAAATCAAATATAATTGTCATTACCATTTTCATGGTAAACAGTTTGGCGCCCACCGTGGGGAAAACAATAATAGTGATTGTTTTAGTGTTGGTTTTCTAAAAACCCAAGTTATTCTTCACACTTTTCTTGTCCAAGAGTCTTTGATTTCAGGTCAAAAAATGTCTAACTCAGCGAATGCACACGAAAACAACGGTCCTGAGGATCATGAAGAGAATGATGTAGTTGTTTCAAGCGCCGGTGTACCACTATAAAACCATGGGGTAGCACCAGCACCAACCCTGGGGAAGCTACCCACGAACCCAAAGGTATCAAGGGCCCTGTAAACCGACGCAACTTGATTTTAACACAAAGAAAATGGAACCCTATATAGAAGGACCTTCGATGGGCCCTCAGTAGTATGCTTGGGACCGGGGGACACTGATTGCGTGCTCCGGGAAATCCATGAAGGCACCTACAGAAATCACTTCGGTTCCTCTTCCTTAATTTGAAAGTGATCAAAGCAGGTTACTATGGGGACAACATGGAGAAGGACAACAAAGAATTCGTCCGAAAATGCAACAAGTGCTAGATATTTGCACCAATAATTCTCCAACTCGGTGAACAACTACATTCAGTCTTATCGCCATGGTCGTTCATGAAATGGGGAATGGACCTTGTCGGTCCCCTACTAGCGGCACCAGGTAAAGATTGATTTATTCTATTTATGACTGACTACTTCTCAAAATCGGGCACATGTGATAACGGGAAGCAGTTCATTCCTCAAGGCTCATATCAAAAGGATCCTATCAACGCCCTACCATCCATATGCAAATGGTCAGGCCGAATCCACAAACAAAACCATCATTCAAGACTTGAAAAAGAAATTAGAAAATGCGAAAGGAAAATGGAGAGAAATGTTGCCCGAGGTGCTATGGTCATATCGAACAACTTCAAAATCAAGCACAAGAGAGACATCATTCTCTTTAGTATATAGGTCCGAGGCTTTGATACCGATCGAGGTCGGAGAGCCAAGCGCTAGATTCTGACACGCCACCGAGGACTCAAACAATGAGGCCGTGACTACAACCCTCGAACTGTTAGATGAAAAGCAAGAGGCTTCGCTGGTCCGAATGGCCGCCCAAAAATAAAGGATCAAAAGATATTGTAACGGGAGAACAAACCTCCGACATTTCGGGGTCGGGGACTTAATCCTAAGGAAGGTCACCCTCAACACTCAAAACCCAAATGAAGGGAAGCTAGGCCCGAGTTAGGAAGGACATACCACGTCCTCGGAGTAATTGGCAAAGGGTCCTACAAACTCGGCACCATGGAAGGCGAGCAACTTCCAAGCAATTGGAACATATCAATGCTCAAACGTTATTATTGCTAAGGTATAACCTTCTCCTTTTTTATTTTGTGCTTCACACTAATTTTTTACAGGTGTCTGATGGAAGACACTGAAACATCCCTCGACTCGAGGACCTTGGGTTTCAAAGCATGTGTTGCACTCTTTTCCTTCGATCGGGCTTTATCCCGATAGGGTTTTACCAGCAAGGTTTCTAACGAGGCAACATATATATGCTACCTAAGGAAAACTCAGTAAGTATTCAACACTTCTTCTTAATCAACCTCAAACACTAAGGGGCATCACCCTCGGAGATCATCTTTTCGAGAGAATCAAGTTACGCCTAAGAAGACCTCGATAGGAAAACATTGTATTGGGCAAAATGATCAAATTAACCGTGTCCATGTAGAACAATCGACCCTCCGAAGGCAAAAACACGTACACATGCATCAAGAAATTGAAGAAGCCTCTCCGCTTGCCAAAACACTTTGTGCCTCGAAGAAGTTTACTAATCTCACGCAAAATGGCTCAAGGGCCAGAAATCCTCAAGCACTCGGGGACTATCATCGATAGTCAGCTCACCGAGCCAACAAACATCAAATTCGCAAGGCCACCAAAAGGCAACCTCGAGCACGCAAGCCGTCCATGAGGCAACATTGAGCTCGCAAGCCCTCCATGAGGCAACATTGAACATTAAGCCCTCCATGAGGCAACCTCCAGCTCGCAAGCCCTCCATAAGGCAACATTAAGCCCTCCATGAGGAAACCTTGAGCTCGCAAGCCCTCCATGAAGCAACATTGAATATTAAGCCCTCAATGAGGCAACCTCGAGCTCAAAATCCCTCCATGAGGAAACATTCAACATTAAGCCCTCAATAAGGCAACATTAAACCCTCTATGAGGCAACCTCGAGCTCGCAAGCCCTCCATGAGGAAACATTGAACATGAAGCCTTCCATGAGGCAACCTCGAGCTTGCAATCCCTCCATGAGGAAACATTTAACATTAAGCCCTCCATGAGGCAACCTCGAGCTCGCAAGCCCTCCATGAAGCAACATTCAACATTAAGCCCTCCATGAGACAACATTAAGCTCCCCATGAGGCAACATTAAGCCCTCCATGAGGCAACCTCGAGCTTGCAAGCCCTCCTGGAGGAAACATTAAACATTAAGCCCTCCATGAGGCAACATTATGCCCTCCATAAGGCAAAATTAAGCCCTCCATGAGGCAACCTCGAGCTCGCAAGCCCTCCATGAGGCAATGATGCGTGGCTAGAATTCATGGTTTTAAGCATTATATAACTTACTTTTTGTGTGCGTTAATGATAAAAATACATGTTATATGTGCATAATGGAGTCTATTTCATGTGTAGGTGAATTAGAGATGGAAGCCGAGCTAAATGGATGCATAAACGTCAAAAATACGTTCAAGAGTCGAAAAGGAAACACCCGGGCGTTAGCCGAGCGTTTGGCCCCTAAAGCCAGGCTGACCCTGGAATTAGTGGGGCGTTTGGCCCCTAACGCCAGGCCTGCCCAGGCTATAAGGGGGCGTTTGGGGCTTAACGCCTCGGTCCCTGTCCAGTCAATTCCGAGTGTTGAAGGTTTTAAGTGTTATCCGGTTTGAATAGAAGTCTCCTATACAGTTAGGCTTTGTCCCAAACTTATAAATAGACCCAAAGACACAACTTTGAGAGGATGGACGTGAGGGGACGTGGAGGAACACACATCACGCTTGAAGGAGGCTTCTACTTAGTTTTTCTTCTCTTCTCTTCCTTTAATTTCATAGTTAATTAGTTCTAGAGTTTTGGGTGCTACATGAACGTTGTAGTTTGAAGCTTGAATTGTTCTTATTATTTTATCGTATTGGTTTATTTATTCAATCTTGTACTTAATTATTTGATTTCTTGATCACCAATTGAATACTATCTACGAATCTAGGACTCAACTCGGGAGAGGGAATTCTAGGTTGCATAGAAGGTTGGGTAGAGCAGGATCTTAACTCTTCAGGGGAGCGGATTTGCAGTTAGGATAGGAATATACCTAATCGCCTTGCTTGGTTATTGTACGGGAATTATTAATGCATTCTTATTAATCCTAATTTNATAGTTTACTATTCTAGATTAATTTTAGTTAAATATTCATACTTTAATATTCGCTTGAATAGATAATTGTTTAGATTTAATTTAGTTGATAGTTAATTACAAGTATCTGTGGGTACGATATCTGGACTTACAATCCTATATTACTTGTCGACCACGTATACTTGCGTGTGCGTTTGGGACCAACAAGTTTTTGGCGCCGTTGCTGGGGACTTAGAAATTAACTATTCTACTAGATTAAATTTTTACTTTTGTCTATTTAAGTTGTTAATTTTTTCTTAATTTTTATTTGTATCTTAATTTAATATTTTATTATCTGTCTTGACATGGCATCTTGGAATGATAATTGGTTGAATAGTGTTTATTCTTATTATGACGATCCTTGTCCACATTGTGGAGGACCACACATTTGGCAATATTGTCCATCTCAATCTAATGTGTGGAATTTTTTTAATGTGTGTGGTTGTCAAGGTGGCCATTGGGATGGTTGTCCTAATTCTTATTACCCTCCTCAGAGCTTTTATTGTAATGTTTCTAATAATGTTAATGAGTTTGATATGAGCAAAGAAGTGGAGGATATGGAAAACGTGGCTCGTATTATGGACTTGATGAGACAAGCAGCGGAGCAACAGAACATGATAGCCGAGCAACAAGTTCTTGACGCCTTAGCTATCAAAAGACTCCAGGCTAGAGTGGATGAATTAATGGCCAATTTCCAAGAAGAACCTCAACTCGACGAAGAGAGCGAATTCCCACCAGAAGATAATTTTGAAGAAGCAGATATAATGAGCCAATCTTGGCTAGAGGAACAA